>APFE030765691.1:180265-198745 GCA_000404065.3 Pinus taeda
CCATTGCAGAAGAAGTATTAGTTTTTTTGCAGGTTCCAGGAGGAAGGACAAATGACTACAAGGGAATGATGTCTCCCTAAGAGACCAATTTGTTTCATAAGAGGATGATCAAAAACAAAGAGGAAATATGCTGATGCAAAATCAGATCCAAACACTTAAAACTTTCAGATATTATTGTCTCCATCACATCCATCCATCCATCACATCCATCCACCATACTCCATAATAAACCATTCACCTCATTCCACTTCATACTTTTTCCATTTACATCCACATCCACTTTCCATTTCTTTTTGTCCATTCATAACCCACAAATAAAAGCAAGAGGCTCATTCAAATGCTTATTTCCCATTGCCATTTCTATTCTCCATTTCCATCTTTCATTTTTATCTTCCATTTCCTGTTATTTTCATTCTGCAAATAAGCCTGCTTCAATGCAAATTATTGAGTCCATAGTCCTTTGAGTCTAAAGTTCTTTCTAAAATCACCTTGAGGCTTGCATGCCTTAATGGCAAGTCCTCATGCTGATAAACAATGGGAATACATTAATGTCCCTTGTTCATCAGATCTTCTAGGTGACTCGACATCGACAAATTCATTCGTACCTAGCAAGATGTTTTTGGGCATCTTGACTCTCATTGTCATCAATGGTGAGAGTTCTCGTGTTGACTAGTGGCATCCATTAATGGCCACTAAGCCAACAATTTCCTACTATGTTCGACATCAGAACATCTTTTCACATAGTAGGAATTGTGCCAATGAGTTTTGAAGACATGAAGACTATTATTTTCAGCATTTTGGAGCAGATTCAACAAGTTTTAGTAGAAACAATAAAATGTCATCTTATCTCTTTATCCATGACTCCTCTTGTTCAGCCACTTGAAGAAGAATATGATCAGAATTTTGCATCCACCACACATACAACTCTTCCATTCCAAAGGGTAAGTGAAGGTACGTCATTTTCTAACTTTTGACCATAGAATTCCATAAAAAGCTAGAATGATAATTGTTGGAAAAACATTTCTCTTCCTCATTTCAAAAAATTGTTAATACCATCAGTTGGGGGGGGGGGAATACATTCATATTCATATTTTTCCATGTTCATATCATATTCGGGAGCCCACATACTTCCAACATATATTAACTATTACATTGTTATTATGAGCATACAATGGCTTTTGAAAAAGTGCTTAAAGGATAAATTGGATACAAACAAAATCATGGTTGTCACACAAGAACCAACCATCATGCAATACAATAAAGATATACTTTGCAACAATAATCAAAATATCATTATGCAAAGTTCAAAGATCAAAATAGAAGGCAACAACAAAAAAATGGTTGTAACACAAGAACCAACCATGTTGCAATTCAAGTAAGACACTTTGCAGAAATATGAAGTTATCAAATGATGTCATGCAAAGTTAAGCCAAAGCTCAAGGACCAAAAGAGTTAATGTAATTTATATTGCATGAGGACATGTAATAACTTCAGTTGGGAGGTATGTTGAGTCTCGAAAAGGTCATTCATTTCCATTACACTTTCACTATTATGTGCATTATATCACCTCTATTTCACCTCCATTTCACTACTATGTCACCACATTCATCCCACTTTCATTATCATTGGGCCACATTTATGTTTTTCCAATCTTTATTAATTCTAAGCCTTCTAAGTGAATTTGTGGTTAAAAATTAAGAAATAATGTGCATAAGCTTATACCTAACAAATGGGTTGAGATTGTTGACATGTGTAGGTTGAAAGAAAGCTTCTAGAAGACCCTTATGTGGCACTCTAAGGCCAAATTCGAATTTGAGTGGAAAGAATCATGGGATCATGAGGATATGTGTCACATATCCTAATTGTATTGTAGCTCTAAGAAGACATGTGTCTTATCAGTTTCTATTTTGGTTAGGACTCTAGAGGTAGAGGGAGAGATTCATAGACTCTCTTTAATGAGATGACTTCTCATCTTTTTGTATAAATAGGAGATCTCTCTCATTCATTTGTTAGCTTATTAGTCTCAGCTAGCTTGGCTTGGCTTTTAGTTCTTTAGCTTGGAGTTGGTAGTTCTTCCTTGATGGCTTTTGAAAGCTTTGGAGAGCTTTGTTGTACTTTGTAATTTTGAAGAATTTGAATAAAGCTTTGATGTTCTCAACATGGAAGGAGATGTGAAGTAGATGTCATGGAGCATATTAGAATGTAAGGTAGAGTAGATTTCATTTTGTAAATTTTGCTTTGTTTTCATTATGTCATTTGATTGCTTTCAAGTTTGATAGATTAGATCTTTCATTCATGCAATTTTAATTCATGCAAGTGTGTTCAATCGGTTGATTGTAGATTAGTAATGCACATAGTTTTTTAATGAATAATGACATGATGGAATTATCTTGTCCTTCTGTTTATTTATTTTCTTAGTTCTAATTCCAGCATTGTTTATTTCTTTCAGTTTTGTTTTGTTCATTTACTTTTCTGCAAGATAGATATTAGACTACTTATGTCATTTTCAGTTACCTCCTATAGCCAGAGCGAGTCGAATGGTGAGGGATTGAAGTATGAATGCGTAGTTTGATATTAATTTATTTTTCTGCAAGTTAGTGATTAGATTACTCATGTCATTTTCAATTACCTTCTATAGCCAAAGCGAGTCGAATGGTGAGGGATTGAAGTATGAATGCGTAGTTTGATATTAGTTTATTTTTCTGCAAGTTAGTGATTAGATTATTCATGTAATTTTCAGTTACCTCCTATATCCAGAGCAAGTCGAATGGTGAGGGATTGAAGTATGAATGCGTAGTTTGATCTTAGTTTCATTTTATGCAATTTAGATATCAGATTACTCAATCTGTTTATGATTACCTCCTATAGCCAGAGCGAGTCGAATGGTGAGGGGTCAGAATATGGGTTGATCTAATATGATTTAGTTTACTTTACTTACAGTTTTTGAATTGCTTTAAGTTCAATTTTCTTTTTATACATCAGCAAGGATACTAGGTTTCATAGTCACTAGCTCACTGCTTGGTTTAATTAGAATTTAGGTACATTTTTATTTTCTCTTAGTAATTGATTTCATCATTGCAAGTTTGAAAACCTTTTTGAAACCTTTGATTAGTATTCCATCTTTTGTTTGATTGAAGTAGCTGCATATTTACACTTTTGTTTAAGTACTGATTCCATCAATAACACGTTTTAAGATCTTTTGAAATGCTAAGTTTTGGAAGTTATCATTAGGGACATAGACTTTGTCTTGAAATCTACATCCATACTTGACTTTTAAAAGTATTCTTAAGACCTTAGGCTTCCATTTGCATTAGATACTTTAGGAAACCAACAAAAACAAAACCCCAAAACAAAATAAAATCTATAAAACAACGAAGTAAGAAAAATGTTAACTAGGCACATATGGTGCACCACACTTCATCAGTTTACGATAACCGGATTGATAATTTATGTAGAGCAATTTAAGACGTTAAATTGACTAGACACTCCCTACCCCTATTATACTTTTGTCATATATATAGAGTGTAATTTTCTATACCAGAAGTGCATTTCTGCCACCATAGTACAATTTTTTTTGCAGTATACAATTTTAAATGCATTCATTCATATCTATTTTTGGAGTAGTTCTCTCTGGGAAAGAGAACTCTCCAGAATGGTCGTGGAAGATAAAATACACTCTCATTTTCAATGAGTTATGGAAAGGAGTTTGTGTAGGAGAAGGAGACAATGAACCTGCAAATCCCACCTCAGATAAGGAGATCGCCGTTTGGGAAAACAAAAAGAACAAGGCCTATGCCTTGATTGCAACATCTGTAAATGAAGAGGTGGGTCACCATATTTCACCATTTTGAAATGATTTTGAAGCCTTGCAGAAGTTTAAGGAACTTTATGACTCACACTCTGAACTTGAAGTTGTCCAATTGATGATTAAATTGTTCAGTCTTGAATTGAAAAATGATGATCTTCTTGCTTTAGCATCAGAAGTAAGATATATTATGCATGATATCAAAACCACTGGTTTTCAAATAGACATTCCTCTGATATCTTATGTCAAGGCATTATATCCCACTTACTCCAATTACCTTGAGTCATTACAAGCAAGTGGAAACCTCAAGGAGATTACCTTTGAATCCCTTGAGAAGAAGTTTGCTGAGAGAGAAGGCTTTTGGGAAGAAGACAACTCCTCGGTATTATGAAGAAGTTGTGTGTCCTGCACATAGAGAAAAGAATCATGCTCAAGATTCTTCTAGAGGAAGAGGTGGCTGAAGAGGAAGAGGAAGAAGAAATTTTAGAGGCAGCGGGGTAGACATTTCCAAGGAGAAAAGTCTGATCTTCATTACATACATTGCAATAGATATGGACATGATGCGTCCACATGTAAATTTCCTTGGGACATAATTGAGCAGGAAAGAAATCAAGCCAAAGGTAAAACCCATGACAAAGAGAAAGGTAAAAAACCTAAATCCGCTCACTATGTTGTGGCACATTGTAATATTGGAGTATCTGAAGACTTGTTTAATGCTTCACTTGCTTCTTGGAAAAATGATTGATTGCTTGATTCAGGGGAAAATTTCAACATGAATTTTAGAAGAGATTTTTTTTGAAGAATTTACTGACAATGTTGATGGAGTAGTATACTTTACAAACAAATGAAAACTGAAGCCATTAGGGCTTGGTACAATCAGGCTTAAATTGCGTGGTCTTCCAGAATTTCTTCTACATGATGTTTTATACCTCCTAGAGTTGAGGAGAAACTTTTTGTCCTTGGTCCACATCCACCAGCAAGGACACTCCATTCATATGTTTGATGGAAAGGTTGAGGTCAGAAAATCATCAAATTGCTCACCTGTCATGAGGGGGATAGAAGAAGAAAGACTTTTGAAGCTGCAAGGTACCTATGCTCATGCACAAAACTTCTCATACAATTCTCATTACGATGAAGATACATTTCCATCAAGTATTTTATGGCATGCTATATTTGGACACTTGAACAATGAAAACCTTCGTATGTTGAAGAAAAGTGGTGTTACTGGTTTGCTTACAATTCCTAGCAAAATTAAGCAATCTGATGCTTGCATTCTAGGAAAGCATAACAAACAATATTTTCATGATTCACATTCCAGAGCACATAGAAAACTTGAACTCATTCATTCATATTTATGTTGCCAAATGCACGTTCCTTCTGCAAATGGAAATAAATATATGATGACATTTATTGATGATTACACGCGAATGTGTTGGGTTTACTTATTGAAGAACAAATTTGGCGTTTTTCAAACATTCAAGAGATTTCATGCATGGATTGAAAATTATGCACAATCTCATATTAGCTCTGTTCGCACTGATAATGGAAAAGAATACACTTCAGATTAATTTGAAAACTATATTTGTGGGCATGGGATCAAACATTGAACAATTATGTATTATAACCCCCAACATAATGGAGTAGTTGAAATAATGAACAAGACAATCTTAAATATGGTACGTTCCATGATGTTTTTCAAGAATGTAAAATTGATGTTTTGGGCTGATGCAGTTTTATGTGTTGTGTATGTAAAGAATAGATGTCCATCTAATGCTATTAGAAACAAGACTCCTTATGAAATGTGGTATGGCCACATTCCTTCGGTAAAGCATCTCAGGGTATATGGTTCCACCTGTTATGCCTTGATACCAAAGGAACAAAGAAACAAAATTGGTGCAAGGATTCGTAATTGTATCTTCTTGGGGTATTCAAATACCTCCAAATCATACAGTCTTTATGATGAAGTTAATAGGAATTTTGTTGTATTTAGAGATGTGATATTTCCTGAATCTTCCAAAGCTGACAATGTTGTTGAGCGGCAACTTGATCACTTGGATAGATTCAAACATGCAAAATCGTTTCAAGAGTTTGATAATCAGATTCCACATCTTGAAGGGGTGATTTCTATACTGGATCAATATGTGGAATCTTTTTTCTGAATCACTCTCTCCCCCACATGAAGCACTAGCCACTAATGATACTTTGAGTAATGTGATAGAATTGGGAGACTAAATCTTGATTCAGCCCCAACTCCGTCAACTAAGCATCCTGGGCCATGTCAGAAAAGTCCTCCAAAATGGATGACAAAGACACTTGAAAGTGTTCGTCCTGATGAGGTTGGAAAGACAAGAACATGAAGTACAACCAAGAAAAATGGAGGTGATGTATATGATTCTGATTCACCGATTGATATGGATGTTTCTTATGATTGTGAACTAAATTTGTCTACAGATTTTGAACCAACTTCCTTCAAAGAAGTCGCTTCTCATGATGAAAGGAAAGAAGTAATGCAAAAGGAATATGATGCCTTGATAAAGATTAGCACTTGGAAGTTGGTTGATCCTCCAATTGGAACTAAACCAATTAGCTTCAAGTGGGTCTACAAGAACAAGTATAAAGTCGATGGCTCACTTGACAAGCACAAAGCCAGGCTTGTGGCAAAGGGTACATACTCTTTGCCTTGGAAGATTAGAACGGTTGGAAATTCCATCAAATGGACGTAAAAACTGCTTTCTTGAATGGAGATCTGAAAGAGATTTTTTTATGTCCCAGCTAAAAGGATTTGTTGTGAAGGGTGAAGAACACAAGGTATGCAAGCTAGTGAAATCCTTGTATGGCCTCAAGCAAGCATCGTGAGCTTGGTATGAAAAATTAACTGATCATCTTCTGAAACTCAACTTCAAACATTATGATCTTGATTATGCAACTCTATTTGTCAAGAAAGTTAGCAAAACAATTATATCTCTTGTGCTGTATGTAGATGATCTTTTGATGAAAGGGAACAATGAGAGCTACATTGCATCCATAAAGAAGGAATTGAGGAAAGGTTCTGAAATGAATGACTTGGGCTATGTTCACTACTATCTTAGTATTGAAGTAACTCAACATCCGAAGTTTATATTCCTCTCTCAGAAGAAGTACATTGGAGATTTGTCGAACAGGTTTGGCATGGCTGAGTGCATTCCTTTGACTACTCCAATGGAAAAAAACTTGCAGCTCACATCCATTGAAGGAAAACAATTTGAGGAAGAAACAATAAATAGCTTGTAGGAAGTCTCAACTACCTAACTACTACAAGACCAAACATTTCATTTGTTGTTGTAATCCTCTCCAGGTTTATGCAAAGGCCTTGTGAGGGACATTGGTCTGCTTCAAAAAGAGTTCTAAAGTACTTGAAGGGAACTCAATACTTTGTACTCAAGTATACAAAGGTGGGCAACTTCAGCTTGATTGTATACTCTGATTCAAACTTCAATGGAGACAAAGAAACTGGGGTATCTACTTTAGGTTATTCTATGAGTATTGGATTAGGAGTTCTCTCCTAGAGGTCAGACAAACAATTAGTTCTAGTAGATTCCACAATAGAGGCAAAATATGTGGCAGCATCTAAAGCAACAAAGAAAATTATGTGGCTCAAGAAAATTATGGAATATTTGCAGCTGAAACAAGTGCATTCAACTCCATTCATGATTGACAACACTTTTGCAATAAATTTGGCCAAGAACCCAAAGTCCCATGATCGAATGAAGTGCATCAATAAAAAATGCCATATGATTTGACATCATGTTGAGGCCAAGACAATCCATCTATGCCATTATTCCACAAATGAGCAGATTGCAGACATCTTCACCAAAGCGCTTGGAAGAGAAAAGTTCGAAAGATTTAGAATGCTACTTGGACTCACCAACATCCCTTCAAATTAAGGGGGGAATGTTGACACCTAATCATTGGGATTGGGTGAATACATGTAAAATAGTGTGAATAGTAAATAAGGAGGATAGGAATATGAAGAGACATTGATATGCCCAAGAGTCTCTCCCTCCATGTATATATCCATGAGAAATCTTAATGGAAAATCAAATTTCACATTATGGAGTTACCTCCTGGTCTGACACTTAAACTCATCCGGAAAATATCCCTTGTCACTCCTCCAATAAGTATGATGACGATGATGATCACAATGCCTGTCGGAACTAGAACTATAATAGTACCCATATCCATCACCTCTTTGATCCCACCATGAGATCTACTACCATATGCCTTATTAGTCCTATTCTCCTATCCATGGTTGATCCAAAGTGGTCCCCGTCTCTACAAGTCTGAAAAACTCTGAAGGATTATTGCATTGACTTCTACTTGTTTCTCCTGTGCCTGCATGATTATGTCATTGTCTGCCTTGCAACTCCTTAATTCTTCCTTCAAGCTTCTCAATGTGTCTGTTAAGTCAGAAGAATGCCCAACACCACACTACTCATCTGATCCATAGGGAGAGTCTCGGGAACTGTAGTCTACCATCTTGCTAGTCATATTTGTTGTTTCCTTCCTGCAAAGCATACCATGTTAGCTAAACCAAAATATAAACATAATCAAAATACCTCTATATAGTTCGGGGAGGATATCTCATCTGCAAGATCAACCAAATTAGCACAATACATGTATAAACATAATCATAAAAGCATATAGATATCATCCTAACCATAAAACATTCATCAATGCATGACCATATCAAGCACACATCATGACCTCATGCATGACAACTACACCCATATCAATGTATGCATAATCAACATATGGACAACATGCATGCATACACGATACATACAAACACTAACATGCATAACTAGTGCATAATTGACCTATACTCATGACAAAAGCATCCAACAACACATCATCCACTTTCACATGGTGACATCACTACAACCATGATCAACACCATGCATATGCAACAAGCACATAGTCCACAAATATAAGCAACAGATATGCAACTGACATGAATGCATGACCAACACACACTACCATCCAATCCAAGGGGTGAACCATGCTATGATACCACTCTGTAACACCCTCCTCCCACATTTACCCAAATTAGCTGGCCCACTAGGGTAAAAATGTGACAAGAGGCTACTAATTTGTGATTCAACTCCCCATATACAGTTAAGGAAGTGGAATTGACACAACACAACCAATCCTAACCTTCTAGACATGTCATAGAACCTACAGGAGCCAACCAACCCTTCCAGATGATCAACCCATGAGACAAATCGAAACTTCACTGCCCTAGAGCTTTAGTAGCTCCCATGACATGGGCATGCATGCAACTGGGGCCCTCCTGTCGCTCTCACAACATGGGCATGCGAGCGACTAGGGTCTTTTTAAGCTAGTTCTGAGTCTGCAACCCTAGTTTTTTTGCCACTTTTTCAGGGACATAACTCATGCCACTGCCCAGAACTACATGAAACTTTCAAGAATGAAAAGTAACATCGAAAAAATGATACAAATGAAAATACTTGAATAAAGACTTGGCTAGACCTCTATTAGCCATGACATGGATTTCGTCAAACATGTCACAAATATGCATTCTACAGGTCATAACAACATATCTGAGCATAGGGGTCTCATACTTATCTAATAATTACTAATAAGCATTGATGCCTTATCACATTAGCTATATTATCATCTATTAGGTCATATATTCATTGTACATTCATTTCCAAATCAAAACATGATGAGATCCATACAACATCACTGTCATCAAACATGCTCATAACCAACATATAACCAATAGAAATAATAAGGATACATCAGCCATAAATGCCTCATATGAGCCAATACATTTTCTCATAAAATACCAAGGAGATAGTTCTTATTAATGAATGATTTGGCCAACTAGGTTCGGGACTTCCATGTACCACCCGACCATAGATTAGCTGAACCAAATCTTTCTTTCAGCCAATCACCCCCATGCCATATTTCAAGCATGAATGTGGGACTTATAACCAAAATCAGCAAGGGCTTCCCAAGGCTACACCACATCACCCTCAACAGTATAACCAAGATTATCCCCACAGTATCACTAGGCCATAAAAAATAAACATATAATAACAAGCTTTACTGCATTCCTCACCAGATCACTAGGCCAAAAACAAGCATGGATTCCACCAGATCTCTCCACCTACACTGTGAGGGATTTTTCCGTCCCAACTTCTCGGCTTTACCATGTATCCCACCATTACATATCAACAGATTCCTATGCCTACGAAGTCTCCACCCTCTGGGAATTACTATGTATCCCATCTCGGGATTCCTAGGCCCAATTAAGGGTACTCACCATTGAGCTTTACTGTGTATCCCACCATTCACCGGTCAAGGGATTCCTAGGCTCAATCGAGGTGTTCACATTTAGGATTTATCGTGTATCCCATCCTGGGATTCCCAGGCCTTGTGAATAATCCTGGGACCACCCAACTCAGCTTCAAGTCCATCCAACAATCCAAATCAACCACATACAAAAGAACCCACCACACCATTTTTTTTCGGAAATGGCAAGTCTAGGCTTAAAAACATTGTCACACCTAGCAAAATCCATGCCCATGACAACAAGAGAACCAAGAACACACATGCATAACCATGCATGCTAAATCTTGCAAGGAAACCACACATGCAAATTGATACCTACAAATAATCTCGTTGTAGCTGCTAGATCCTGCTCTTCCTTGCTTGATCTTTGCTTCCTCTTACCTTCTTTGCTTTTCTTGATCCAATGCTGAAGTTCTCCAAGAAAACTCTAAGTGTCCAAGAGTGAGAGAGAGAGAGAGAATAAAGAGAGAGCTCCAAAATAAAATGACAAAAGGTTACAAACTGATCCTCAAAATTCTTTTTATTAATGAGGCCTCTATTTTCTTGATTTTCCATTATTTTCCTTCATCTTCCTCCTCACATGCAACCTGTGACCTTTCACCTTCCTTTTCTCCTAATTTCCTTTATTTTCATAAATAAAGTGCCAGTTAATGTCATTTTTCCTTTCCAAAGCCTTTTCCATTTCCTTTGCCAAATTCCTTAGCCATAATAAACCAAATGAGCAACCACACTAGGATGTCTTTCCCAACATTCAACTTGGAATATGTGTCCCATAACTGTGGTTATTATTTTTCCATTATCAACCTTTATTACATGGAATTTTCACCCGGGTTGTTACATTGAGGTTACAATAAAACTGAATTGATAGAGTTTTTTTGCATAAATATTGAATTTTGTAATGATATAGGTTGAATTATGAAATGGTATAGAGGTTGTAATGCCTTTTGAATTTTAGCCCTATATCTTAAATTATGATTTTCCTGTTGAGCATGATTTTCTCCTATTGTAGTGAAAATAAAGGTCCTCTTATTTGCAAAAAAACCTTGTCCTAATTCAAGTCATTCCAATCTCTAAAGAAAACTACCAAGGATCCCCTAATTCAAGTCATCCTCCACATTATCCTTAGTGAACCACAATTTCACTGCCAATTTGAAACCAAATAACATAGAGGAACAATTGCAAAATTGACAGAGCTACTCAACTTTTCAGCTAGCAAAGTTGTGAAACACTTGAAGAATCCATTGAACACAGATTGGGGAGAGATGCTGCAAGATCACCACCTCTGAGGGTATAACACTAGAAATGAATTGAGGGTGTCTATAGTTGGGTTTACAATAAAAATGAATTGATAGATATGCTTTACATAAAGATTGAATTGTGTAATGGTATAGGTTGAATTATGCAATGGTATAGAGTTTGTAATGCCTTTCAAATTCTATCCTTACATCTTAAATTATGATTTTCCTCTTGAGCATGATTTTCTCTTGTTGTAGTGAAAATAGAGGTCATGTTATTTGCAAAAGAACCTCGTCTTAATTCAAGTCATTCCAATCTCTAAAGAAAACTACCAAAAATCCTCCAATTCAAGTCATCCTCCATATTATCCTTAGTGAACCACACTTACACTGCAAATTTGAAACTAAAGAACACAGAGGAACATTTGCAAAATTAACAGAGCTACTCACCTTTTCAGCTAGCGAAGTTGTGAAACACTGGAAGAATTCATTGAGCACAGATTGGGGAAAAGTGTATGGATTCAAAGTGGTTAGTTGCTCCCTAGATTCACCAACTGAGCCTTTCTAGATTTCTGTTAGACAAAGAAGATTAGTGCATGAGTTTAATGATTATTGTTAAATCTCCAATATAAAACAAATGCATCTGCATGATTATTGGTTTCCTTATCTGGTCCCCATTCAAAACAAACTTTATAAAATGATCCTCCTACACCTACCTTCAACCTGTTTTTTCCTTTTGAGACTCCATCTAAAGACATACACAATTTTCTATGAGAGAGCTGCTAACCTTGGAAAACCTCATCTTCCACCTCTAGATGAATTTTCCAATTCTACCACTATCTAGGATTTGAGTTTATGATTCTAGGCTAAGAGACATGTAGGAAATTGTAATCCCAACAAGGTTTCAATTTTAGGAATCACATCAATTTAAGTCATAAAACAATTTGTAATAAAGAACTAGACTAGATCAGTATCTTAACCAGAAGATGAACCAAGTGTCACTTGTTTTATTTGAAATTCCTCCAAGATCTATATCATTTTATTATAACACATAAAACATTTTATCCAAAACATTTCTTGATATAATTGAGGATATACAACCAATTCTGGGTCAATTTCAAAAAACTGGCAATAATTTTCAAGTGCAATTACATGCATGGTATTTTAAGTGGAAAAACAAGTTATCAAAATTTTTTTACTGATATACTTGAATAGATACAACAAAATCCTCCTGTAGATTTGATTTTTCAAGGCATATGTATGAAAATTTGTTATGTTGCTACTTTTTATTATTATTGTGAATTATCTCTATTATAATCCATGTTATTGCAAAATCTTTATTGAAATTTGGTAGAAATTCTAAATAAAATAACATGTTGTTTCCCCAATGGGGGTGATCATATGAGGGTACAAGTTTCCCAAGCGAGGCCACTGGGGTCTACGCCTTCGCCACGCGTGTAATTAATTGGCCTTTATTTGTCGTCCTGTCATCAAATCTCAGGCATGATGATTAATTACTTGCCACTGATTGTTATATTTGTTGTTTGAAGAGCGTTTCAATCCAGTTTGCTAGCTTGGTTGATGAGTCAGGGTTGTGAGGAGTTTGGAGGTGTTTGGGTATGGTGCCTTTGCAACTCTTTGGGGCTTCTGCCCAGTCTAAGGAGGGACAAGTGCGAATGCAATTCTTTGGTTTGGGTTGGTAAAGATTACTGGTCTTCCGCTGGGACATTGGTACCCGAGCGGGCGGTGTCTGGTTCTGACTCCTCATCGTTTCATGTCTCCAGTTGTCCATGAATTTCTAGAAAGTCACGGTTCCTCTGTCTGGTGATCATGGTAAGGTCTCTGTTTCTTTTAGTTGCTTTGATTTTCTATGTGGTTTCAAGAGTTTGTCTCTGTTGGTTGGCATACGTTCCGTTATGGTCTTAATGCTCAACGCTCCTACTAGTTTGTTTTGGAGTGACAGTGATTTCTTTTTCTTTGGAAAATTCAGAAGGTGGTCTGAGTCTCTGTGTTAGGTTGAAGTCATAAAAGTTTCTCCTCTCATCCAGTGTAGTGTTTTCTAATCTCGTGATTCCCCTAGGTTGCGAGGAGGGTTTTCCCATCTAGTTCTCTGGTCTAGGTTACCTCAGGTTTGTTTCATTCAAGTACTTCCTGTGTCGGTCTTCAGGTTTCCTCTCAGTGGTGGGAGTGGTGTCATTGTATTTGGTTTTACATCACCTCTTGCAGGTTTCACGATGGTCCCTTGTTGGTCTTCTCCTGTATTCAGTTGTTAATCAGTGATAAGTGCGATATTACTCGCCAATCGGGACGTCCTCATCATGGGAGGGGCCAACATGTCTAGGTTGGCCATCCCGAGCTTGAACATAGTTCATCATCCACCAATACGATAAGCTAGGATATAGAGGGCTCAAAAGCCATTTATCCATGTCACTCTCCAAACCACATTGAGGCCCCAACTTCTTTGAACTCCCTTGCTAAGCAACTACAACACATCCAAATTGATTTGGACATCCTAAGGGACCACAGGTAAGACGAATGAAATGAGATAGTGGCCTACCTTACCAATATTTAGTATAGTCAAAATGAAATACTGGCTCAACTGGACAGTCTCCAACGGAGTCACCATCACGCTAATGATCACCTTCACAACTTGGAAGTGAGAGTGGAATACATTGATTTACACATTCATGATCGTGTTGGTTACTTTGTTGCTCCTCCTGTACTCCCCCCCCACCCCCACCCCCCTTGATTTGGTGATGTCAGTTCTGGTCCCTTTTTTGGTTATTACTAGTATGACATGGCTTCTATGCCTCACGAAAATAATGTATGCTAAGTGTCCTTTTTGGTATCATTCAGTCCCCAACCTCAAAAAGTCTGGTAAAAATGAGAGTGTGGGGACTGTTGAGACAAATTTTGTATGTTATGCCATTTTGAAATTCTAATGAAAGCAGTTTGATCAACAAAAAAAAAAACTAACATGTTATTAATTGCATGTAGGAAAGCAAAAATATGAATAGCCTGTAGGAAAGAAGAATTTCAATTATTGTTTACCAAATGCATGCAATAAATCTACAACTAGTTGCATCTTGTTGAAAATAGCAACAAGAAATTCCAATTTAATTTGTCCTTGAATTAAATTGCGAGTTAAATCAAAATTTTATTCTCATAGCAACTTGTAATAGTTAATTAAGTTAAATTGACTTAGGAAATTCGAGTTGGAAGTCTATCTAGAGTCATGTACAGTGATCCCTAAATTTTAGGGGCCTAGGTTGAGTTCTTTTGAGTAGTAATTATATAACTCAGTCTAAATAAGCTATATCCAGTTAAACTAGTTCTAACTGTTAGAGGAACTAGTAGGAGTCTAGTAGTGCGGAAGTGCACTAGTGCATCCTCAGTGCCACGCCAATTAATTGAAGATTCAATCATAAATAACTCATGCATGTTAGTTCAGAGGAAGACCCAATTGAGATTAGAGTTCAGGGACAATGTAGTATCAGTTTTATAATTTTCCGAGTTGTACAAATGGTGCATGCAATTAGTTGAGGGCCTATGGATGGATTGCGCAATTATGGAGAGTGGATTTCCCAATTAAATACAGGCTAATTCTCTCAGGAATTACGTAAGGAAGTATGGGTTTGGCAGGCAACAAAATTGGCTAAGTCTTGGCTTGAGATGGCTTGTGAGGCAAAGAGTTAGATTGTACTTGTGCAGGAATTGTTCAGGTTGAACAAGCATTGTATTTTCTTCTCAGATCTTTTGGTTAATGAAATATAGATTGTCGGGGTTTTGAGCAGTTTCTTTTTGAGAGAAATATTGTGTTATGTGTGATTGCTATTATTCCTTTTCTGCTTATTGTTTTCATCAATCAATTTTGGTTTTTGCTGAAGAGTAGAGTAGATTCATGTCTTGTGTTTTAGCATATCACATAAGCTATTGATTCTACAGTAAAAATCTACACATCTATGGCAAGAGTTACTTATGTTGCTCGTACAAGGAGAGGTGGCAGGCGAGTGGCCAGGGGTGCCTAGCTGCGATGCCCTTCATTATATGAGGACATGACAGGTGATGTGAATGTAAACAATGCTCCCAATAATGTTATTGAGGGTAACCATGTGACAAAAGATGATGTTGTCACACCATCAACCATAGAGCCACCATCAACCACAGTCCAAGGGGCGAGTTCAACTAAGAATATCAATGCTATAAGAGGTTGGAAAAAAGACGACATGTTAGTTGTAATTGACAACATAGAGTTTAATGGATATTCAATTTGGGCATCTGCAAAAAAAAATGGTATTCTTCCCTCATCAATACATTATTGGATAAATGGGTTCACTCATACAAAACGTAGAGGGCCTGTTATGAAATGAGCTCACAAAAAGATAGAAAAGATAGATCAACACCTTAGAAATAAGCCTCTTCGAGGTGGCAACCTCCTTTACGTTACACAAATGAACAATTCTTGGATGATACAAATGAAAAGACCTCCTTTCTATATATAGGAGTCTAAGGGGTCATAATATAATCAGAGCTGACATAACAATAATAATGTAAGGGCACAATAATAACAATAGTGGGCTTCTATGGGGCACAATAGTAACAATATGGGCACTACATGGGTACATTAATATAATAAGGGGGTTGTACTAATAACAATAAGGGGTTACCCTAGTAGGATAGGGGCCTAACAGGGCCCCTTACAATTATGACTAAAGAGGAGGAGATCAAGGTGGTTGAGTGGTGTAAGGAGATGGCCCAATTGGGACATGGGCTAGAGTTGATATAAATCAAATCCATAGTTTGTCAGATCTGTTAGGGGAGGCCAAATCCATTTAAAGATGGGTTTCCTAGTAAATCATGGTGGTTTGGGTTTGAAAAAAGGCATACATACGTTGTATTGTGTACAACTAAGGGCCTTAACAAAGATAGAGCTTTAAATCTATGCTCTATAATTAAGCTGACATGCCTTCAAAACCAACATAATTGAACAACGAAACTGTTCATTTTTTGTGGACAATAGAGGAATGTGTTGTGGCCAGCAACACCCCCCCTTGTTCATTTAAGTGTTGACCAAAATACTGAATGAACGGGGACCCTTAGTTAATTTTTTAAGAAAAAACAAGTTTTCCTTTCTTCAAAATAAGGTTACCATCGTAAGCTTAGAGAGGTCTTTCGAATATTTTTTTAACCTAAGTCTACGATAAGGTAAAGGTCTTTAAAAACTGCATTGCAAAAAATATAGGAAATTCCTTCATTCCCCTATAATATTGGTATGCGCAAGACCCCTGTGTTAAGCATAACATCGCATCGCAGTAATTTAATGCTCATAAGGAAAAACCTCAAGATCTGCCAATCTGCGATAACACCGATCGCATATCGCAGAAATAAACTGGCAATACTTGACAAACATTAAACTTCTGCGACCTGCGATGTTGCGATCACCGCGATGGTGCAATCTGCGATCTTGCGATTTGCGATTGGCGCGATTTGCGATGGCACGATCTTCAATGTTACGTAAGCAAATCATGAATCATTTAATCACGAATCCTTCGGGCGCGCCATTCAAAGAAAGGCCACTTACCCTAATCTGACCCTAGATCATGCGCTTTTAATGATAGTAAATAGATTAGTTGTCAGTTATTAAATGAAATGAAGACGCGTGCTTTTGTAAATAATTATTTCATGTAAAGTGGCATATTTGATATATCTGTTGCATTTAAAACTCTCCCATCACCTTTCTTAATCAATCATTTCCACTTCGCTCGTAATCTGCAGGAATGAAGAGCTAAGAACATTCAAAGCTGAACGCAGAAGCAAATGGGAAAGAAACATAAAGCTCAAGGCTCCGAGACGAAGGAGATGGCGCCTTTGTATACAGACACTGCCTGCAACAGGGACGTAGGAATTTCGACATGGGAAGGCATGTATAGGCTGCAGGAGGAAGAAAATCCTAGAGTAATGAAGGTTGATAGCGCCGCGGGCTCACAAAACTCTTCCGAGGCATCCTTAGAGGAGCTGGCATGTTCATTTCTTCACCGAATAGCAGCTAGAACCAAAATTTTACCGTATACAGATATGATCAAGTGGATACTTGACAATGTAGAGTTACACAACAGACAATTCAAGGTTCAAGGACATGGGCTCATAGGATCATTCGCCGTGCAAGACTTAAAGCTTATGTATCATCTTCCTGAACCTCACACTACCTACAATGCACAATTTGTCAAGAAATTCGCAGCAGAGAACCCAAATCTGGCAGAGACCACTAGAGATTGGACTAGAAAAGAGGAGCCGCTCAAAAAGGACAAAAACGGTATGTATAGCACTGGTTCCCTCACCTCTCCGTATTGTTTTGCTGCGGCCATGCTTTGTAGATTGTTTGGGATGCCGGACATAAATAAATTTTCGTCTGAATGGCTACCACTCATAGACGCTGCCACCAACACCGATATCGTGGATTGGGCCAAGATATTCTCTGATAATCTATACACAGCTGTTATGAATTACCGGTCTAAAAGATCCTTGTCTCAAAGGGTCTATCCTCCGTTTTATCTGTATGCGTATATTATGGATTCTATTTGCTATGTGTCTAAATTCCCCACTATGGGTTGGAAATGGACTACCCAGAACCCATTACCTCTCCATGTTTATCATAAGATGTTATGGGATTACCAGTTCGTCCCATACTTCTGTCAGATTTGTCATGGACTTATCTTATCCCTGCATAGAATGATGTGTGATAAAGATGAAAAGAAGAGAGCAAATGCACCCAGAATAAATGAGAGTCATAAGGAATTGCTCTTTAACAAATGGGACGATCAAATCAGGCAGGCAGAACAAGCAGCGGAGACAGCGACAATGCAGGCAAGCATTCTTATCGACTGTGTAAATGAGAATTTACACAGGGCCAACTTAATCGCAGAAACCATCCCGGGGTACCTACCAAATAAATCACGACTGGAGGCAAAATGGAAGCAGAAGGCGCAGGAAAAGGGAAAAGCGATCCAGGCATTGAACAGGTTAAATTGGGAGTGTTACTGGGCATACTTAGTCAAGCCACACAGTCAATGGATGACTGTGAAA
>APFE030765691.1:198765-222276 GCA_000404065.3 Pinus taeda
TATCCTAAAATTTTGTAAAAACACTATTATTAGAATTAGGAAGTAGTATTTTAACCCTTCTCATGCATTTAGAGAAGGGTCCAGAGATTTGTCAAAAACTTATCCTCGGAACATGCACTTTTGCACCCTCAGAGGAGGTTTTGATGAATGGATGGATCGATATTTATTTTTATTTGCATTTTGATATCTGCTACTGATGTTGCACTTTCGTACTCTTGGTAGATGTTAGAACAAGTAGAGATAGATCCTTTTTGCTTGAAGCTTATGGGTAGAATTAGTCATAAATGGTACTTTTATCTCTTGGCAATTTCTGCTTATATTCTTTAAGTGATTTATAGTTTTCAGTTGTTTATATGTTATTGCATGAATGTATGGGTTATCGTTTGGCACTTCTGTAGGGTGGAGTCATATTGTTTATGTCTGACATATGAATAGCTTATTATGCGATATGATGTTCAAAATTGTTTTTCCTAACTTCTTATACAAAGTGGTTATCTTGAATGATTTCTATTCTTATGATAGCTGAATGATCTTTATTACCAGTTATTGTTTGAAATCTCTTTAGATCGCATAACAGAAGATATACATCCTGGGTTAGTGTAGATTAGATGTGTTGTTTCTTACTAGATTACAATAGCGTAGAGTTAGTTTAAAGAATCTGAATTAGATTAGCTTTAAAGTACTCTTAGATCAGCATTATTCAACTCTACACACACACACACACCCCCAGATCGGGAAACTGGTCCCGTTATCCCCAGTCGGACCCGCTATACCAAACGGATAAGGAGCTGCCAACCAAGGTTCGGACCGGGTGGGTATCCCCCTTGTTGTCGACCCGATTTTCGGGGCTTCAACAGAATGGAAGAATATAGTGCACATAACGAGGAATCATATGAAGAGAACAATATAGTTAAATTAGTTATCCTAGATATTGAAAGGCAAGTGTCAACCAATGACATGCAGGTGGCAGGGAATGAGAAGTTACTTGGTCGGTTCCTAAAGCTACTAGTAGAGATAATGTCAATGAAAAAAAAGCATGAACACCAGGTAGTATTCGTTTGGGTTGAATTTCACAGTTACTCACCTTAGAAGACTATATAGCCTATTAGTTGAGTTTGGAAAAAAAGAAGCTTTACATTCAAGATTTAAAACAGAAGGAAAATAAGGAAAATAAGGATTTAGCCAAGGAAAAGAAGGCAACAATGATTGCTACAACACAACTTCGAGCAAAGGAAAGGCTTGAAAGAGAGAATGTAAGGCAAGAGAAAGACCATAAAAAACAAATGGCAAAGCAAGAAAAGGAAGCAAGAAAGGCTCAATAAAGACTTCAAAGAGAACAAGGGACGATAATTGATAATGATGCAAGCACAGTTGATGAAACTAGGATGGTGTCAACGAAATTGGACCAAATTGTAGATAATACACCATTATTCCAAGACCTCATAAATATTCAAGTGCCTTAATATTAGAATGGGGGTTTACCCACTTGCTATATTCCTACTGGTGCAGGTGTCAATCCTATGTATGCTTATCAGACACCTCCACTTAATGTAGGGGTTAGTAGCATAAGTGTGAGTTATGGGTACTTAATTCCTCCATGGATACAAGGGGAAAATTAGACTCAATCATATGGAAACAATGAAACACATCCTAATCAACTACTATTAGGTAGGCCAACCTACTTGGATCAAGCAGGGAAGTCAAAAAGTTTGGGCACTAAAGATTATGGAGGCCATCAAGAGTAGGGATGTGATATGTTTTTTGTTGTAACCACATTATGATGTGGATTTTGTTGATCTTTCATGACTCCATCGAATCAAACAATTTCAAATTTTTTAATCAAACAAATTCACAACTATCTTGTTATGACCAGAGAAAAAAATGTGATCAAAACACAGTCGATGACATGAAAGCATACCACACGATCAATGAAGAATCTAGAGGCCATCAAGCAAAGGGGTGTCATGTTTTTTTTGTTGTAACTACATTAGGATGTGGATTTTTGTAAGGATTACCATTTTGTATACCGATATAATCTATGTATGACTGATTTGGGTAGCATATAGAATGTTCTCTCATGCATCCACATAGGATGTTCTCTCCTACAGCCAACTAATAGATGTTTACACTTTGACAAGCAATTGATTTTGTACGATGATGAAATTTAATTATATGTAAGTTTCACCTACACCTGACACTATTATTGATATTCAAGATCAGGCTCTGTTTAATGAATTTTATTTTAACTTGCAACAATCTGTATACATATTCATGTAACAGGGTCTAATTTATCGACACTAATATATTAATGTTATTCGAAGATGGTGTTAGTGAGAGTCAATTCTACTCAATTATAAATTGTCATGAACAAAGAATTATTTTCCTTCAAATTAACAACGATTGGTTCAAAGAACGTATTTAAAAGAAGCCTTGCATTTTCATCACAGATCGAAGAAAAAATACAACTTGAATGATGACTATCATCATAGATAAACTTAATAAAGAATAAGCTACTCCCATCACATAATTTATCAACACTAATATATTAATGTTATTCAAAGGTGGTGTGAGAGAGTCAATTCTACATGGTCACGAATAACAAATTATTGGTTCAAAGATTGTAATTAAAAAAGCCCTGCAATTTCATCACAGATCGTATGAAAAATACAACTTGAAGCTACTCTCGTCATAGGTAAACTTGATAAAGAATAAGCTATTCTCATCACAAAATTTATTGACACTAATATATTAATTTTATTCAAATATGGTGTCACTGAGAGTCAATTCTACATGGTCATGAACGCACAACTATCTTCCTTCAAAATAACAACGAATGGTTCAAAGTTTGCAATTAAAAAAAGCCCTGCAATTTCATCAAAGATCAAAGAAAAATTACAACTTGAAGCTACTCTCATCACAGATAAACTTGAAGCTACTTTCGTCATAGATAAACTTGATAAAGAATAAGTTACTCTCATCACACATAAACTTGAAGCTACATCTCATTCTACAAATAAACTTGAATAAGAATATTAAAAGCTAGCAAGATGATAATAATTTAAGATAATGTCAAACAATAGTAGTTCCACAAATTATTTTTGAAGCATGTCGAGATCCATGTTGAGACTTGTGTCGAGACCCATGACCTACAGATTAACCTATTCGTTATAGGATGAAATCTCTGTACCCTGACCTTGTCAGGGATAACTACGGTAATAATAAGTAAGTTTCTAGAGTTCTTACTTGTGATAATCCAATATTCAGAGGATTGGGATGATGCCCAATTGTATGCTAGCTTGGGAGATAATTCATAAATGAGGTCGATCACATGATCCTCTGGTCTAGACATGCCTAGAGAAAATCCATATAGGACATCTTAGAGGCATGTGAGGAAGTTATCTAAACAAGGAACTGGTAGCACGAGAAGGAAATAAACTTGAAGGATTATAAGGAATTTCTTGTTGGGTTAAAGATATGGTCCCTTTTCATTACATACAAATCTCCTCATAATCATCAGTTTATATGGAAAGAAGAGAAACTTAACACAACTTACTATGATTGCTTCATTGATTTGTACAACAAATCCACGCTTTGGTACCAATCACTGAGGTTGTTCCATTGAATCTATGCTGCAAATCCATGCTTTGGTAGCAAATCAACTTGCAACAATTATCAATTGATTTACCCTTGCTTCTATATTGCTACACCAGTAAGAAGACGATGCATTGACAACAATGTTTCAATTTCGAATGAATATGAACATGCCAGGACCCATGTCGAGACAACTGACATGGAAAATAAGAAGCCCAATCCCCAAAACTTGATTTCAAAATGAAAAATTCAGAACCCTACCATAAACCCTAAATACACAAAGAATACAATTTTTTTGTAAAACCCTACTCAAATACACTGAGCATAAAATAAATTTTTTGTTAGGGTTTTGGGAACCCTACCAAAACCCAAACCATACAAAGCATATTTTTTTTTCTAAAACCCTACTAAAATACCCAAAACATTTTTTTAGACACCCTATGAAAATACCCATTTTTTTAAAACCAAACTAAAATACCCAAAAAACAAGCTAAGATTCTCAACCAAATAGTGGATTGAATGTGTTGAAAAACACAAAGAACCACATTTTGTAAAACCCTGCTAAAATACCCAAAGAACGAGCTAAAATTCCCAAAGAATGAGCTAAAATTCCCAAAGAATGAGCTAAAATTCCCAATGGTGGATTAAATGTGTTTAAAAACACAGAGTGTCTGGTAGGAAATTGTATCCTACCAGAGTGTCGAAGAAGCCACAGCCATGCCCAAATTCCACTGCAAACCTCACCATATCACTTCTGCAACAAAAACACCACAAAATTAGTTTTGGAGCACTCGATATCTTAATTTGCAAAAATTTCAGCCATAAAACTATAGAAACAACACATTACTTAAATCTCCCACAAAATCCATCGCAGTCCATAGCTCACGTAATTGATTGAGAGAATAGGCCCAACTGTAAACCCTTGATGAACCAAGCGAAACAATGACAGGTGTATGCGTGAACCCCCCTCGTACTAGACAAAACATCAACATCAGTAACAACAAAACACCCCACAAACTAGGTGAAACAACCTCAAGTTGAATGGTAAACCACCCACAAACTAGGTATAAGTAAACCCCGCTCAAACCTATCCACACAACAATGACCCTTGAGAAATGTAAACAAGCATGCATAGGTGAACAAGAATCCACAACTAGACAAACAATTGTCGGGGTGGCTTAGTGGCCACACACCAAGCTTGAACTAGAATGCAGAGGGCATTGAATAACCCTTGGAAATGACATTTTGTAAATGTAGAATTTCCTACAAATTCTCTACAAATCTACCTTTGAGATCTATTTAGAAAATCTGACTGTAGATTAACTTGATAATGGAATAAACCAAAGCAAAATACTATAATCTACTTCTACTATCAAACTTGCAGAAGCTTAAAGATCAAGCAGAATTAGAGCTGAACACATATAACCATAAGAAGAAGAATCAATACACATAAAACACAAAAAATACTTAGGGGAAAGCCTTAGCTAAAAAACCCCACTATCTGTATTATCATACAAGGTGGAAATACATCAAAATTATACAAAGCCTTAGCTCTCACAACTAGCCAGCTTTTAGTACAATCCTCTTGGAAGCTCACAGGCAATCAAAGCTTCTCTCAAGCCTTCTCCTCTGTGCTCCAAGCTCCTATTTCCTTGCACAGTTACCTCTAGGATGATCTCCTTCACTCAGTGTAACACTGCTCTCACACACTATCAGAACTGCACAATCCTCAAGGAACCTTACCTTGACTGCATGGATGAGTTTGCTTTATAGGAAAACACATGCAACTGATAGTAACCTATCCTTGACATTTAGCTCAACTGGGTCTTTCTCATAATAGACATGCATGAGTTTCTGATGAGGAAATCTTCAGTTATCTGGAGTACACTGGTTGAGTGCATGCATACATCAACTGAGTGGTAACTCACAACTAGTTCCTCAAACAGTTTGGAACTAATTTAATTGGACTTAACTCAGTAAACTAAGCTAACTAATTACAACTCAATTATAACTCAATATTATCTCCTTAATTAAGGGATAATCTCCTTAATTTAAGGGATAACTGTTGCATGACTGTAGAAAGACTTCTAACTTGAATTTCTCCAACTAATTAATCCATAATGAATTAATTAATTATTTTCAAGCAGTTGGTGAGACTAAATTCGAATTTTAATTCACAATTTTAATTCAAGGACAAATTAAATTTGGAATATTCTAGATTCTATTTTATCATTTCTTGTTGCTATTTTCAACACTCCCTGTCAACAAGAAAGGAATTCATCTCGATCTCGATCGTGAACCTTTGGAATGTTCTGCATGCAACACTTCTCTCTAGTGTTGTTGCTCCAGCAATTCCAGAAACAAAAAAACATCCAACTTGAATCAAGATGATGCATATGTCATCAAAGTCTCTGATTGCTATTACATATGTCAACTGAAAACTTTGTGCTTCTGCTGACTCAACATTTCTGCACTGTTGTCAATCCTTATCTAGACTCTTCAGTATCTGATTGCTCTAGCCTCTGTCACTTTGATCTCTAACTGCATCAATCCCATTGATTCCTCCTGCTACTCTATACTTTGGGCTCTCGTAGCAAGGTACGATCCATGAGATAAAACCTCTCAATGGACCCTACCCAATTTCAACCTTCTTGGGACTATCACTTCACATCGCCCCACCTCACACTTGGAGGTATGGCTACATGTGATCCCTCTGCCTTCTCCAATTATGGCTCGTCCACAATTGTCTGAGACTTCTTCTGGGACTGCATGTTGAGAGGTAATTTACTCTCCCTCTCAACCACCAAGTGTCTAACATTTGCCTTGCTCCTCAAGGCTTTGCATGCATCTTGAACCTTAAGAGAATACAGGTTCTTAACTCATGAACCTATCTGTTTCACTTGTCTCATGGTGATGTGTCTAAGGAACGCATTTCCTTTACTGAAGACAACATCGTAGCCTTTGTCTTCCAACATCGCAACCAATGCCATGTTCTTCTTCAGTCCAGGCACATACTTCATATCTTTCAAGGTGATAGGAGCTCCATGCTACCTTTGAAAAGCAACTGTGCCTACTCCTGAAACACTAAATCTTTTGTTGTCACCCATCTCTATGCACATCTTGAGGTCTTTCTCCTCCAAGGTACTGACTAAACTTTTATCGCCGGTCATGTGGAATGAGGCTCCACTATCAAGATACCAACAACAACCCATCATCGATGTCACCATGCATGCGATGAGGGTGAAGTCCTTTTCGAACTAAGATGCCTCACCTTCCGATCCATCCACGGATCCCTTCTTGGACTTCTTTGATGGGAAATTAGTCGCATAATGTCCCATCTCGTGACAATTAAAGCATCTCACTTTAGACTTGTCACCCTTCTTCCCTCCATGATAAGAATTCGGTTCGGAATGGGACTCCTTCCCCTTCCCTTTCCTTGTCTTACTTGCTAAGGCCAAATTTTCTTCATCATCATCCTTGGATGAAAAGGTATCTCATGTGCTCCTCCTAATCTCCTCCTGCATGAGATTTGACCACAGTTGTTCCTAATCTGGCAGTTTCTCCCTTCCATTCACAGAGTCCTAGTAGCTATTCCAGCTCTTTGGAAGGCCAAGGAGAGCGAGGCTCACCATATCATCATCGACAATAGTTATTCCCACACTTCCAAGCTCATCTCTACAGGTGGTGAGCTTTTTCAGATATGTGGAAATAGTATCGCCATTCTCCATCTTGATTCTTCAAAGCTTATCCTTGAGCTCCAATTTCCTCTGGTCACTACTATTTTGGTAGAGGTCCTTCAATGTCTTCCACATTGAATATGGAGTATCCTTCCCATGGATACTCGAGACAATATGGTCTCGAACTCCCTCAAGGATGATCTGTCTTGCGCTTGCCACACACTTCTTCCACTCAGCCAACTCTTGTGCATTAGTTGAACTTGGCTTTGGGATTTATTGATCAATGAAATCCTTCAAGCCGTCGTCTTCTAATACAACCTCCATGCAATCTTTCCATGCTATGTAATTTGAGCTGCCTTTCAAGGCATACTCAAGTCTCAAGCCATAGAACGCCATTGGCCAACCTTGAAGTATTATAAGAATTCGATTTTCACCTGCAACCCCGAACTTCAAACTTCGAATTCTCTTCTCCATATACTGTTCATAGCTCCGATAAAATAGGCTCTAATACCATGTAGAATTTCCTGCAAATTCTCTAGAAATCTACCTCTGAGATCTATGTAGAAAATCTGACTGTAGATTAACTCGATAATGCAATATACCAAAGAAAAATACTATAATCTACTTCTACTATCAAACTTGCGAAAGCTTAAAGATCGAGCAGAATCAGAGCTGAACACATATAACCATAAGAAGAAGAATCAATACACATTAAACACAGAAAATACTCAGGGGAAAGCCTTAGCTAAAAAAACCCCACTATCTGTATTATCATACAAGGTGGAAATACATCAGAATTACACAAAGCCTTAGCTCTCACAGCTAACTAGCTCTCAGTACAATCCTCTTGGATGCTCACAGGTAAACAAGGCTTCTCACAAACCTTCTCCTCTGCCCTCCAAGCCTCCTATTTCCTTGTGCAGTTTCTCCTGGGTGATACTCCTATTACCAAGTGTAACACTGATCTCACACCCTGTAAAACTACGCAATCCTCAAGGAACCTTGTTCCTTCTGCATGGATGAGTTTCCTTTATAGGAAAACTCATGCAACTGATAGTAACCTGTCCTTAACATTTATCTCAACTGGGTATTTCTCTGAATAGACATGCATGAGTTTCTGATGAGAGAATCTTCAATTATTTGGAGTACACTAGTTGGATGCATGCATGCATTAACTGACTAAATTCACAATTAGTTCCTCAAACAGTTTGGAACTAATTTAACTGCATTTAACTCAGTAAACTGAGCTAACTAATTACAACTCAAATATAACTCAATCTTATCTCCTTAATTAATGGATAATCTCCTTAATTTAAGGGATAATTGTTGCATGACTTCAGAAAGACTTCTAACATGAATTTCTCCAACTAATTAATCCATAATGAATTAATTAATTAATTCCAAGCAGCTGGTGAGACTAAATTCGAATTTAATTCACAATTTTTCAAGGACAAAATTAAATTGGAATATTCTGGATTCTATTTTTAACATTTCTTGTTTCTATTTTCAACACGATAACACCAATGCGTTACCATGTATTTGCAGCTTTTTTTATTTATGAAAAATATGGGCCATTTGTCCATAAATTTTTGGTGCATCGTTTATATTTAACCACATTTATGTACCATACATTCTCATTGAAGCGAGTTGAATTATTTTATAAAAAACATGGGTTGTTTGTTAAAAAATATTGTTAGTGTGTCATTTATATTTAACAACATCGGTGCATAACCATATTGTAACACCCTCATCCCACATTTACTTAAGTTAACCAGTCTGCTTGGGTAAACATGAGATGAAAGACTACTATGATCTGATTCAACTCCCCATGTATAGTTAAGGAAGTGGAACCGACATAACACAACTAATCTGACCTTCCACACATGCTACAAAACCTCCAGGAGCTAACCAACTCGTCCAGGTGACCGACCCCAGAGGCAACTTATCCTTTTCTAGACTAGAGCCCCAGTCGCTCCCTTTCCAAGCCCTCCAAGCGACTTAGAATCTCCAATCGCTCGCATGAGCCTGCTTGAGTGCAACTGTAGCCTTTTTTTGCCAGTGCTATGCCAACGACTACGAGATTTAAGGCTATTTTCTAGGGCTAGGACCCAACCACTGCCAATAACTCCATGAAACTTCTAGAACTCATAAAATACATGAAGACAATGCTTTTGATGACAAACTTGACCAAGGAATTGACTGAACCCCTACTAGCCATGACAAACATTTCATCAAACATGTCACAAATATGCAATCTACAGGTCATAACAAAAGATATGAGCAAAGGGATCTCATACTTATTTGAGAACCGATAAGAAGAATTGACGTCTTATCACAATAGTTGCATTATCATCTATTAGGTCATACATTCATTGTACATTCATTTATTAATCATGACAAGAGCCAAAAATCATCATTGTCATAAAACTTACTCATAACCAACATATAACCAACATAGACAACCATAAAAACCACATATGAACCAATACATTTACACATAAAATACCAAGGAGAAGGAGTTCTTATTAATGAATACATAGGTCTACTAGGTATGGGACTTCCATGAACCACCCGACCATAGATTGGGATGAACCAAATATCTCTTTTAGCCAATCACCCATGTGCCATATTCCAAGCATGAATGTGGGATTTCATGAAACAAATCCAACAAAACCGAACCAAGGCTTCCAGAGGCCAAACCACCTCAACCCTCAACCAGTGATTCCACCTCACGGTCGGACATCTCTAACCATCACCATATTGGTATCCACCCAATTTGTCCAGGGCTCTAGAGTGTTTGTTCCAACCAACGCTTCCGGGACTAGTAACTCAACCCACAATTGTTCTCAAGCTCCAGAGCATTTGTCCAGCCAAGGCTTTAAGACTAGTAACTCAACCCACCAAGGGCTCCATAGAGTTTGTCCAACCAAGGCTCCAGGACTAGTAACTCAAGCCAAGTTGTTACAGGGCTTCTAGAGCGTTTGTCCAACCAAGGCTCCATGAATTAATAACTCAACCCATAGCCAAAGGAATATGAGAACCAACTAAAAAACAAAAGTAAAAATGCACAACACCATGGCTATCTAGGAAACAGAGAGGCTACGTAAAACCATTGCCAATCCAGGAAATGGAAAGGCTAGGTAAAACCACTATCAATCTAGGCAATCCTCCACATGAATGACAAATCATAATTAAATGACCACATTCATATGCCATCCATGCCGAAACTAGCAAGGAAATCATACATGCAACTAGGTACTTGCAAGCAAAACCTGTTGTAGTTGTTGATCCCAATGTCCTCTTACGCTTTCCTGCTTTTCCTTTGCTTTCTTGCTTCAAATCCCAAGTATTCCACACTCCTCCAAGAGTGCTCCAAGAAAATTCCAAGTGTCCAAGAGTATGAGAGAGATAGAATAGAGAGACAGCTCCAAAACTGAACTGACAAAAAGCCATGAATTGATCCTCAGAAGCCCTTTTATTAATGAGGAGTCTTTTTTCTTCAATTTTATATTATTTTCCTTCATTTTCCTCCTCGCATGCAAGTTGTGACCTTTCACCATCCTTTTCTCCTAATTTCCATTATTTTGATAGATAAAATGCTTTCCAAAGCTTTATCCATTTCCTTCGCTAATTTTCGTAGCCATTAATTAATCACAAGTGATCCCATCACTATGTTTTTTCCTAACATTCAACTTGGAATACATGTCCCATGACCAAGGTCTTATTTTGCCTTTATTACTTTATTACATGGATTTTTTACTAGGGTTGTTACAGAACCCTCCCCCTTGGGGGAACACCGTCCTTGGTGTTCAATGACATCTACAACCAACAAGACCACTAAAAAGAAAAACATACTACCCATGGAGCTTTATAACTTAGCTCATTGCAGTATTTACAATGAACAATCTGTTGAAAAGCAAACCAACATGACAAACATAACACATGACAACCATAATGACATGACATCCATACCGCTTATTGGAGCTTTATAACACATCTCATGGCAATATTTACATCCATATACATATGTACAAAACCAGAACACCACACCAAAACATATGCCAAAAACATTCACTCAACTAGCGAATAGAGGATACATAACCCACATCAGATCCACCATCTTCCATGTAGCTTCATTGGGCCTAAAGTGCTTCCATTGCACTTTAACCTGCTCGATTGCTCAATTCCAGAGCATGAGCATCTTTCTCTGCAAATTGCATTGAGATTCTGGCTAGAATTATCCTTTTGGTACCACCTACAATACAAACCATTCAATCACATGATCAACATCTTTAACATACTTCTTAATCAATGACAGATGGAAAACATCATGGACTTTCACTATTGGAGGCAGTACAATTCGATAGGCTACTCGTCCAATCCTTTCAATAATCTTGAAAGGCCCACAAAACTGAGGTGCCAACTTGGCACATTATCCAATCCTTAAGGATCTCTTCCTGGAATTGATGCGCAAGTACACATGTTCCCCAACCTAAAACTCCCTAAGCAACCTATTTCGATTTGCATAACTTTTCTGTCTATATTATGTTGCCTTTAGATTCTTCTTGATTACTTGCACTTCCTGTTCCATTTCTGCCAACATATCTAGTCCAATCAACACCTTGTTCACTGGATCACTCCAACTGATGGGAGTATTACAATTCTGCCCATACAATGCCTCAAATAGACTCATCCTCAAATATTCATAATACCCATTGTTGTAAGCGAACTCAACCTGTGGAAGATACTCTTCCCACTTTCATTGTTGATGCATCACATACATCCTCAACATATCCACCAATATCCTGTTGACCCTCTCTGTATATCCATTTAGATGCAGATGATAGGTTATTCTGAAGGCCAACTCCTTGCCCAAACCCGCAAATAACTCTTTCCAAAATCTAGAAGTGAACTTGGCATCCCTGCCTGACATAATTTTCTTTAGTATACCGTGTGACCTCACTACATCTCTGATGAATACCTCTGCTACATCATTAGTTGAGTATGTTGACTTCACTGGAATGAAGCGTGCTACCTTTGTCAACTGGTCAACGAAAACCATAATATAATCATGTTGCTTAGATGTCCTTGACAAACCTGTAATGAAATCCATGGAAATGACCTCCCACTTCCACTCTGGAATCATAATCAACTATAGTAATATGCGTGGATGCTTACATTCTAATTTTACCTGTTGAAAATCCAAGCACCTAGCCACAAAATCTTCCACTTCTCTCTTCAAATTTGGCCAATAATAAAATTTAGTCATTACTGTCAATGTCCTCTGATATCTCGGGTGACCTGAATATGGCTTATCATGAAATTCCCTCAAGATAAGCTTCTCGAGCTCACTGTCATTTAGCACATATATCTTGTCACTAAATTTAACCAAGCCATTTGTTGTGAGACGATAGTCCACATCCTGATCATCTGTACCCTGCTATAACCTATGCATAAGATCTCTGTACCCGTTATCCTATTGATCTGCCTGCAAGATTCAATCCTGTAAATATGTCCCATAGGAACTCATTGTTGCTATAGGATTCACCTGTATCCTCTTGTTAAGAGCATTTGCAACCCTACTCTCTTTACCTTTAATGTACTTGATCTCAAAGTCGAACTCACTGATTGTGACCAACCATCTAGCTTGCCTGGCATTCAGATTCGCTTGGTGAAATAGATACCTCAATCTACTGTGATCACTCATCAAGATGAACTACTTGCCAAGAAGATAGTGCCTCCACATATTCAAATCATGGATTATCGTTGCCAACTCAAGATCATGTGTTGGATAATTATGATCGTTCTCATTCAGTTTCCTCGATCCATAGCATACTACCTATCCTTCCTACATAAGAACTCCACCAAGTCCTCTCTTGCAAGCATATGTACATACCACAAAATCTTTGTCAGGATCTACAATCTTTAACAATGGAGCATTTGTCAACAAGTACTTCAAATTCTCAAAACTTGTTGCACATTCCTTTGTCCATTCAAACTTCTTACCTTTCCTTTGCAATGATGTAATTGAATAAACAATGTGGGAGGAGCTCTTGATGAACCTCCTATAATAACCGGCTAACCCCATGAATGATCTTACCTCATCCACATTTATAGGAGATGCACATTCCATGATAGCCCTTATCTTCTCTAGATCCATTGTTATGTCTTCCTTGGAAACCACATGCCCCAAGTAATGTATCTTTGTCTGAAAGAAACTACATTTGCTAAGCTTGGCGTACAATTGATGTTCTCTTAGGAATATCAATAGTGTTGCTAAGTGTTTGACATGTTCTTCATCATTCTTATAATATATCAATATGTCATGAATGAACATAATAAAAAACTTTTCTAGACAGGGACGCAACACACTATTTATCAAGCACGTAAAAGTAGTTGGAGCATTAGTTAATCTGAAAGGAACTACAACAAACACATAATGTCCATAACTAGTCCAGAAATAAGTCTTGTGAATGTCATATTCCTTAATGTGTACTTGATGATATCCTGATCTCAGGTCAATCTTCGAGAACATTGATTCTCTCTTCAACTGATTGAACAAATCATCAATCCTCAAGCTGCTTGTTCCTCTGCTCCAGATACTTGATGATCCATCTGGCCCTCTCCACATTGAGTATCAAGTCTTGGATCTCCGAGTCCTGCTCCCAAATGGTCATCCTAAGTTTGGCATTTTCTGCCTCTGCCTCATCATCCTGAATGAGGATGACATCGGTCTCCTGCACACCTAATGGCCCCTTATCATGCACGGGCTTCTTGCCCTTGTCCAGTACCTGTGTTGCTGATGCTGGAAGCGAGGCCCCTTCCACCCTGGGTGGAGATAACACTCGCTTTGCTGCTGCAAACAAGTGCCTACTACCTCTCTGATATGTAACAAAAACTGGCATGGTAGTGGCCTCATGGTGCTCATGCTGATGAGAAGGACCACCCATCTCCTGCTCTAGCTCTGATAGTACCTGTGATGTGCTGAAGAAATCATGGGAGATGAAGTCCTCCCAAGAAATGCCCTGTAATCCCAACTAATGATCTACCAAAATCCGGACAAGAGCAAAGTGAAACACACTGTTAAGCTGCTGTTGGGGGGTCTTATGCAGCATGAAGGTGTTCATCCTCTCTATGTTCCTGCATATGAAAAACGGGAGGTTCATCATCCTCACCCTGGTGAAGTGCATGAGCAATGGGATCTGATAGGCATACAGTCGAGAGAACCTCCCCTCAGAGCTGAAATATTTCATGATCAATCTCATGAGTGGAGCATACTCATCTTTCAAGTATCTGAAGGAAAAGACTGTTGTGAGCTGGCTCAAGAATCTAGCCTTGATGTAAGGCTCATAGTGTTGCCTATCCACCTTCTTCTTCTTATGCCACTATTCTCCAACATTTGGTATACCTGTTGCCACTGATATAGCTTCCGGTGTCAATGTGAAAGTTACCCCGGCCAAGATAGACTGACCTCCATGTAGATGAAGCACAAATAAACGGGCCAACTCATGATGAACTCTAACATTTGCCACCCTTTGACAAAATTCAAAACATGATAGGTTTTGGAAGAATGACATGGCAAGAGGGCATGCTTGTAATTCAGTGAGGGTAGTGGGCTCATCCCTGACATGTTTTCCACTCTTGTGGTGCCTCCTGAGAGCCTGCTCTTCTGAGGAAGAGTCACTTTGTGTTTCCATCTCATATTCTGACGAATGTTGTGATGTCATGACTGCAGTATGGACTGTGATTAGGCTGCCTTTTGATGATGGTGTGAGGTTGGGTGCCTTTGTAATATATGTTACCAAGGGGAAAAATGAAACATGGAGTATTAGGAAGGGAATGATGTAATGGGAATAGAGGTTATAGTGAGAAATTTGTTGGGGATATGGGAGGAGTTTGCGTATTGTGTTGATGGGGTAGGGTTTGGGATTTTGTGTTGACCAAATAATGGAGGGGTAGGGGAGAGGGTTTAGTAGTAGTTTATGGCAGGGATTTTAGGAAAAATGAGAGAGGGAGGATGGGAAAAATGATAAGTGAGGGGAAAATGGCAGGTGGAATGAAACCTTGGCACTAACAACACATTTTAACAACCTTAGCCATCATTTTCTTGGTGATTTATTATGGTTGAATTTATACATTTTGGTGACATTCAAACATCTCTGTAAACACCATATCATTGATAGAATTTTATGGGAAAGTGATTTTATAAGGCCTACCTCTCAATTTTATAGCCTTCACCAAAATTTGGAAGTGATTGGCACTTGTTTGGGCCCTTAGTCTGTGTGTGCCGCGTTCAAAGCCCAGTGCATCGTGCCCTAGGTATGCGCCGCACGCTTAGAAAAATTGAACTGCGGGCAAGCTCTATGTGCATTGTGCCCTCTATGTGCGCCACACACCTGGGTATATGCGTCGCGCCCTCTAAAACTGCCTCCAACTCCCTCAAATGCTCACAATTGCACACTCACAACTTTGCAATGTTTCTCCAAGTCTTGTAATAGCACAATGCCTTTGATTTAGAAGAAAACATGTATATATAGCCTTGGAAGAGATGGATTTAATTTTTTGCTTCTTTGAAAACCCATTTTTCTAATGTTGTGTTTGGCACTTTTTTCACTGACTTTAAAACACACTGATTTTCACTTTCCCTTTGAAGTTTTAGCTCAAATGATGAAATTTTCGGCACTCTTTGCAGGGATTGCATCACAGGACATTTGGCCACAGAAACCATGATTGCATCTGAAGAAATCAACTGATGACTTTTTTGAAAATTTTGTCATAAATAACATTGTTTGACTTTTCTTCAAAATAGAGTTTTGAAGAACAGTCGAAGTTTATCCACATGACGATGAAGCTCTCTGAACCATGACTATGTAAGGGCCTCACTCTAGCCTGCATGGCTTTACTGGACATGTTCAAATACCAAATTGATGAATCCCTAGACCTAGACATCGAAAATGACTTTTGTCATTTAAAGGAGCAGACCTTGACCGTAATGGGCTTTGATGACTATTGACAAAAGAAATGAGCCAGAAGGAGCCAGACATGAAGGGGACTGACTATCATGACCTTCTCTGTTAGATTATGGCATGCCCCTAGCGGAATGCAGCTGGGTGAATAGAGCGAGACACCTAAAAAATGAAATGCATAAAGAGTTTTGATCTCTGACGGAGGACTGACCAGACCAACTCTAACATTGGCTCCAATGGGGGATGGTAGCTCCTTGGAGGTGCCAAGAACAACAGACCTCTGGATGAGCTAGACAGTGCCTTCGTCCATTGGGCTATGGAGTCATCCTTTCGATAAATAATACAGGACTCTAACTCATTTATGAAACAGAAATGACCAAAACACTGGCTCAAACTTGACATTGACATGACTTAAAGGCTAACTTGACCAACTCTAACTAAACTGAAATAAAATGGTATTTACAGTGACAGTGGAAGCAACGTTAACAACTTAGATATGGTACCGCTTGAGTAGCCGACCATTGATCGGCCCTCCTGGACAATCTTCTCCATTTATTTCCTTCAGAAGGAAGGCATTCTACCCTCAATATGCTACAATATTGAAAGTACCTTTCCAGAGGTTTTTGAACTTACCATGCTTGCCTTTTTCCTCATTCCTTGCATCCCACTTCAGCACCACATCATCCACCTGAAATTTGTCCACCTTTTCCTTTCTATCATAAATTTTCTTGATTTTCTCCTGCAATTTGGATGTGTTCTTGAAAACTTATTCTTTGGTCTGTTGCAAGTGGACCATTTGATTCAACCTTCTCTACATGGGATCTTTTTCACTGTCGGCCTCCTAAAGAAGTTTGACAATCGGGGTAGCGAGAGAGGTAGGAAATACTGTATCAAATCCATAAACAAGCTCAAATGGTGACGTATCTATGGATTTCTTTTGACTGACCCGATCTGCCCAAAGCGCATTTACCAACCTCTTATGCCATCTCTTCTTGTTTATTTCCAGCAGCTTCTTGATTATGTTGACCAATGATTTGTTTGAAGATTCTGCCAATCCATTGCCTTGTGGATGATAGGTAGTCGAGTGACCCGAAATGATGTGATATTTATGACAAAACTCTACCATCCTCTTAGATTTGAAAGCTGTTGCGTTATCAGTGATCAGTTTATTTGGGCACCCAAAGTGAGACAAGATGTTATTTTAAAGGAATGAAATGATTAACGCATCTGTAGCTTGTCTGGTGGGAATTGCCTCAATCAATTTTGTGAAGTAATCTGTGGCTGTGAGGATCCATATATGTTGTCCAGAAGAAGCGAGATGAATTTCGCCAATGAAATCCAATCCCCATTGCTGAAAATGGGCATTCACCTCTATGGGCTTGAGTGATAGAGGTTGTAACTTCCACTTTCCTTCGAAAATATAATGCTTATGCCAGTGCTTGACCATCTTATATACATCAACAAACAATGTCGGCCAATACTACCCTGCTCTCAAAATTTTGTTTGCTGTTGATTTCCAAAAAAGGTGACCACCGTAGTCTCCTTGGTGGCAATCCTCAATGACTTTCTTTTCTTCCTTTTCCACCAAACAATTTAACAAGATGCCACCGGGATCGTTCCAATACAGTGAAAAATTAAGAATGCAAAACTTGGTAGCCTTCAACTTGAGTGTTCTTGCTTTGTTTCTAGTCATGCCGGGCAGTGGTGACAAATTTTTGAGCACATATATGATATCTGAATACCATGGAGAAAGAGCAAACATTTCTGATACCTGAATTGATGATTCTTCCTCATTCTCATCAGACATAGCAGTGATCAGATTTATGTCCAAGGCATGCAATTTTGATTCAGCCATTAGCTTCGCTAATCCCTGTCCTTTCACCAGCTTTGTGGGCTTTATTTCCACATCATATTCTAGAAAGGCTGCAATCCACTTGCCTCTTCTTCCTTCCAGATCGGTCTGCACTAAAACATCTTTTACAGTAGTGTTAGGAACATAGGCCAGAATGTGAGAATGTAGAATATACACCCAGAAATCTTTCAATGCCTTCACAAGTGCAAGGGCTTGCTTCTCAATGATGTTATACTTTAAAGCTGCGTCTCTTATAGCTCTGCTGAAAAATGCAATGGGTCTTTCATGATCATCTCTCTTCTGCAATAATACTGCTGCCATAGTATGCTCCGAAGCAAATCAAAACAATATGAAATCCTGAGTGTAGTCCGGGATGACTAGAACTGGTGCTGAGGAAAGAGCCAATTTGACCAAATTGAAATATTTTACAGCCTCTTCTGTCCATTTCACTTGGCTGTCCTTCTTAAGCATGCTTGTCATCTCTCTTAGATGCTCAGCAAGATTGGGTACAAAGCGGCGTAGGAAATTCATCTTACCATTGAACGATTGTATCTCTTTTTTATTTCGGGGCAGATCTATTTGCTGAATTTCTTGCACACATGCCGAGTCAATACAGATTCCATCTTTTGAGATAATGTGTCCGAGTAGTTTTCCTTCTTCCATGGCGAACAAGTTCTTCTTTGGATTCAGCGACAAGCCATATTTTCTACACTTTAGGAAGACAGTTTTAAGATGGTACATGTGCTCTTCATCAGATTTAGAAAACACCGTCAAATCATCGAAATACATCACCAAAAAGACATCCTTCTCATTTGCAAAAGCGAAGTCCATTGCACGCTGAAATGTGGCACCCGCATTCTTCAAACCAAAAAGCTTTTTAGCGTAATGAAAGGTTCCCCATGGAGTGGTGAACGTTGTCTTGTCTCGGTCATCCTCATGGACAGAAACTTGGTTATATCCAGAATAACCATCAAGCAGTGACATACGAGATTCTCCCACTACTTGCTGCAGTATATGGTCCATTTTGGGCAATGGATAGTTGTCCTTCAATGAAACTTTGTTGAGATTTCTGAAATCAATGCATAAGTGAATCTCACCTGTCTTCTTCCTTACGAGCACCAAGTTAGAGATCCAATATGAAAATCTGATTGGTACAATGATCCCTGATTTGTACAAATTGTTGATCTCTTTTTCAATAGATGGAAGCAACTTTGGATTTAGCCTTCTCAACTTCTGCCTGAATGGTTTTTGATTGGGCTTGATGGGTATAGTGTGCTGAATTATATTGGTGTCATATGTCTTTAAGTCGAAATAGTCCCAAGCAAACACATCTGCAAATGAAGACATCAAGCTGATATATTTTTCCTTGACCTTTGGCGGCAATGATTTGGACAATTTTACCAATTTAGGATTTTCAGTTGTCCTGATATTGACTTCTTCCACACCCTTCTCTATTGGCGTCAATGTTGGCTTGTGAGCTACATCATCTTGATCAAAGAGTTCTTCTAGAGGTATCAAGCCTTTGGGAATGACGTTATTCTTCAGCTGCAACACATCCATTTCATTAATCTGTACCTCATTTGTACCATTACCTTTACCATCATCGTTTTGTTCATCAATTGAGGTCTCTTTGAACTTGCCTTTGTTTTGCAGAAAATCATCAATCTCCTCATCATCTTGGAACACTTGCCAATATCTCTGATTGTCTAGAACGGTTGGACGATTCTTGACATGGATTTTGAATTTGTTGCTAGACTTCATTGGGATCTTCAAACTACTCACTACCTTAGCAAGAGCAGCAGCAATACTATTTTGTATACGAGGCACACATGTCAAGGTGTATTCTGAAAATAATTTCAAAATGTCTAGGACTGCATTACGGTAGGCTCGCATCCTGGGATGCTTTGCTTGATATTTTCCTCTGACCTACTTGATAACCAATTCAGAGTCACCATATATTGAAATCCTTTTAGCGTTCAGCTTTCTTAGAATCTTTAGGCCAACAATCAAATCTCATACTTAGCTTCATTATTTGAACAATCAAAAGCCAACTTGTAAGAGCATACCCGTACGTTACTAGGGATGTTTTTTGGGGCGGAGAAAGGACTGCGTACCCAAATTCCAATTCCAGCACCATCATTTCCCACTGCTCCATCAAAATCCATGGTCCACAATCCTTCTTCCTCCTCTTGCAAGTGCTGGAAATCTGTTTGTTGTGCCTTGTCTACTTGCTGTCCATTATTTTCAGCTGATTGCCCAACGGTGTTCTGTTGTTCTTGTTCTTCTTTCTTCAAAACTTCTCTGAAGTTTTCTGTTATTTCCAGAATATCATATGCTTCTACTAACTGACTATCTATATCATTTAAACTATCTGAATACAAAACAAAAGGCTCTAAATCTGTATGTACATAGTTAATAGGATGATTTATTGGTTTCTCCTTGCTTGTGATCATGTACTTCATTTTTTGTTCCCGATACAATTTCCTCATTTTTCCAAACACTAGAATCATTGCATAGGAGAAATCTAGCTGTAGTGTCCCTTTCAATTTCGCTACCCAAGACTTGGAAAGAAGCATGCCAAACCTTGGAGGAATGTCTGCCACCACAAAATCCATCAAAACATTCTTCATTAGGAGCTAATCCAAACTCACAACCAAGTCTTTGATGAGACCTATACATCTTACTCTGCTGGATCAAATGAATAGAGATCATGATATTGCCGGGTGATGTCCAGACCAAGCTTATCCATGATTGCCTTGGGCATGAGATTGTGAGAAGCTCTGGAATCGAACATGGCGTTATGTAACACAAAATCGTGCAACCTTAAACTGATGTAAAAAGGTGGCACATCACTATCAGGAGACTCACCATTAGATGTTGGCCCAGAAATCATTTCAGGTTGATCATATTTGACATTCACCATGTCAGACATTGGGTCTAAATTCAACATTTTAGATACTTGTCCTTTACAACTGTTGTTCTTCAATATTTCAGTCAAGGGGATGGATATCTTCAATTTAGAAATCTCATTCTCTAAATTTAAAGCGGGAACCTTTTCTACCTATTTGACTGGGATTTCCTTCCTCTCCTTTTATTTCGATGCAACTTGCTGATGTGATGGTTCAGCTGATGTTGATTTGCTGCTCTACGGATCAACCGCCTCCTTTCCTTTCCTTTGTGTAACTGCTGAATCATTCTTTGCACTTCAACATCCTTATTTTTCTGAATGGGTCTGACGGGCACATCTCTATTTCTAAGTGAATATCACTGTTGTTGGGTGGACAAAGCATTCATGTAGCCTCTTTGGTATTCGTCTGATTTCTCCTCAAAGACGGTGTCGCTTGCTAGAATGAAATCTACATCTTTGTGTGAAGCTGAATTCCCTGCATACTCCTCCTCTTCAGTGAGATAAGTAGGCAAATCATTAGGAGTAAAGAGGTGATTTTCTTCGCCTATTACATTCTCGTCCTTATCTGATTCCAGTCCATGCACAAATTTTTGCTGCAAATGTGTCTGTACTGGCGGTTGTGCAGCCGGCTCTTCAGCTCGCTCATCTCTCTGTCTTATTCTATGTTGTGGTTGTTTCTGGCTATGGAAGTTAGGATTTCTAACTTGTGGCTCTGGTTTGTCAAGTTTCACTCTTTCTAGCATCTGCTCTACCTTCCGAGGTAGCTGATCTACTGAGGAAGATTCTTCCTTTGCAGTTACCTTCTTCTCTGCTTTTTCTCTAGCTCTCTTGGTCAGTAGATTTGCTTCAATGCTGACCGCTATCTTCTGCATGTCTTCCATTGTGGCCGGTTCTCTTTCTCTCAATTGATAAGCCATTTCAACATCAAAACCATCCGGGAACTTCAACACGGATAGTCCCACAGGTGGCCTTAGATTATTTGGAATCTCATTATAAACTGTATTGACTCTAGTGCAATAAACTTGGATTGACTCACCAACGTTTCTTTCGATTTGCTCATACTCAGTAAGAATTTGAAGAGGATTATTTTTCACTTCCCAGTAGTTTAAAATTTTTCTTTGTATATCAGCCAAGGTAGCGATAAGTGTAGCTGGCAAACCTCTGAATCATTTCCTCACTTCACCTGCAAATGTCTGTACAAAAAATCTCATTGCCACATTCTCTGCATCGATCTCATGAAGTTCATAGAAGTCTGCCATTCTATCCACATGTTGCTGAGCAGTAATGCCACTAGGAGTGCCATCAAAAAATGGGATTTTGCTTTGGTAATCAGCGGGCATATCATCTAAAACTTGAGGAAAAACAAGAGGTGCAAAATGGGCAGCTATCACTCTTGGTGGATTTGTCCTCGGAGGTGTTGGAGGAGTGTGCACAATATTTAAGGGGCTAGCAATTGGATTTTGAAGCTGAGCTACTATGTAGTTATCAATAGACCAGTTAGCCCTTTCCCTCTCCAAGTCTACAAGAAACTGTGGATTGTGGACAGTAGAGTCGACCGCTCTTTCGGACTTGGTTTCGAACAACAATAATTCAAACTGCTCATTAAACTCTAGCTCTTCAATATACTCAAAAATGTCCGGGCATGAATGGGATTTGAGCATAGGCGATATAGAGCTTTCTTGATGACGAATTCTTCAAATAAAATTGGGATTTTCGTAGATGTGCAGAGGGTCGGGATCTGGATTAGCTTTGGTGTATCTTCTAGAATCCAGCGTGCTATTGAGAAAAATAAAAGGAGACAACCAACTTTACTCAGCCTATCAAATCCTAAACTTATCATCTGGAAGCTTAGAACTATTAAGAAGCAAGGGGATTGCTTTCGTTCCCCAGTATGGTCGCCACTATGTTAGCACCTAAATCCGCCTTAGGCTGAAAGAAGGCACAATTTAGGGTAACCACAAACCACGATCAGTGTGGTAGCTAGCCAAACCATAACAGGAGAGGGCTCTCTCCGAGTCACACTGAGTGAATAGATAAACGAAAAGGCCTGAGATGACTTACGGTGAGATATTTATCTTAGGCTAGTAAGTGAATATGGATACAAGAAGTGATTTTTATGAATGACTGTGTTTCTGGGATGGTATGGGACCAATGGACCTCAATGAACAGAGAATTTAATACAAAGGCACGGATTACTTCGTGAGGCAAGATAGGCAGAAATCCTAGCAATTTAGTTTAAGATAGTGCGGAATGGAGAGATTGATTAAGAGGGTGAAAAGGGCATGGACAACATGAATCCTTTTCAACAGAAGAATGAACACTAAACATGAAATTTTCCCACGGGCAGAGAAATAAAATTGAATGCTATCTTATCTAACTTAGAAAATTTCACCGGAAATGAATATGAAATGAGCTATGAAACATAAGAAGATACATATGAAACATAAGAGACACATTTGCTACACTCACAACCACATGAATCTCATGAAATAGAGCCACTGCCTTTCATTAATCCTC
>APFE030765691.1:223353-238772 GCA_000404065.3 Pinus taeda
GCCTTCAAGCTCCTTATTCGGGCATTTGCGCTCATGTTCTGTGCCCTGTAATGACAAGCCATCCTCCTCAATATGGTGTTTTCCCTGTTGGCCTTCTCCAGTAGTCCCTCCAGGTGTAGATTGACCCACTCTAACCAAGACTCATGGTCGTTGTTGATGTATTGCTCTAAGGTAGTGAGCTTGATCCTCCTCTGCTGGGCAGCTTGTCGATTCTCACGGATGCTTTGCAGCTCCATGATTGCCTGCTGGTCCTCAAGATACTTGTTCCTCTGCTCCAGGTACTTGATGATCCATCTAGCTCTCTCCACATTGAGTATGAAGTCTTGGATCTCCATGTCTTGCTCCTGAATGGTCATCCTAAGTTTGGCATTTTTGGCCTCTGCCTCATCATCCTAAATGAGGATGACATCGGTCTCCTGCACACCTGATGGCCCCCATCCTGCATGGGCTTCTTGCCCTTGTCCAGTAACTGCGTCTTTGATGTTGGAAGCGAGGCCCCTTCCACCCTGGGTGGAGATAACACTCGCTTTGCTGCTGCAAACAAGTGCCTACTACCTCTCTGATATGTAACAAAAACTTGCATGGTAGTGGCCTCATGGTGCTCATGCTGATGAGAAGGACCACCCATCTCCTGCTCTGCCTCTGATAGTACCTATGATATGCTGAAGAAATCATGGGAGATGAAGTCCTCCCAAGCAATGCCCTACAATCCCAACTAATGATCTACCAAAATATGGATAAGAGCAAAGTGAAACACACTGTTAAGCTGCTGCTGGGGGGTCTTATGCAGCATGAAGGTGTTCATCCTCTCTATATTCCTACATATGAAAAATAGGAGGTTCATCATCCTCACCCTGGTGTAGTGCATGAGCAACCTCCCCTCACAGCTGAAGTATTTCATGATCAATCTCATGAGTGGAGCATACTCATCTGTCAAGTATCTGAAGGGAAACACTCTTGTGAGTTGGCTCAAGAATCTGGCCTTGACGTAAGGCTCATAGTGTTGCCTATCCTCCTTCTTCTTCTTATGCCACTATTCTCCAACATTTGGTATACCTGTTGCCACTGATATAGCTTCGGGTGTCAATGTGAAAGTGACCCCGACCAAGATAGACTGACCTCCATGTAGATGAAGCAAAAATAAACGGGCCAACTCATGATGAACTCTAACATTTGCCACCCTTTGACAAAATTCAAAACATGATAGGTGCTGGAAGCATGACATGGCAAGAGGTCATGCTTGTAATTCAGTGAGGGTAGTGGGCTCATACCTGACATGTTTGCCACTCTTGTGGTGCCTCCTGGGAGCCTGCTCTTCTAAGGAAGAGTCACTTTGTGTTTCCATCTCATATTCTGACGAATGCTGTGATGTCATGACTGTAGTATGGACTATGATTAGGTTGCCTTTTGATGATGGTGTGAGGCTGGGTGCCTTTGTAATATATGTTACCAAGGGGAACAATGAAATAGGGAGTATTAGGAAGGGAATGATGTAATGGGAATAAGGGTTATAGGTAGAAATTTGTTAGGGATATGGGAGGAGTTTGGGTATTGTGTTGATGGGGTAGGGTTTGGGGTTTTTTGTTGACCAAATAGTGGAGGGGTAGGGGAGAGGGTTTACTAGTAGTTTACAGCAGGGATTTTAGGAAAAATGAGAGAGGGAGGATGGGAAAAATGATAGGTGAGGGGAAAATGGTGGGTGGAATGAAACCTTGGCACTAACAACACATTTTAACAACCCTAGCCATCATTTTCTTGGTGATTTCTAATGGTTGACTTTATGCATTTTGGTGACATTCAAACATCTCTATAAACACTATATCATTCATAAAATTTGATGAGCAAGTGATGTTATAAGGCCTACCTCTCAATTTTATAGATATTCACCAAAATTTGGAAGTGATTAGCACTTGTTTGGGCCCTTAGTATGTGTGTTCCGCGTGCAAAGCCCAGTGCGCTGCGCCCTTAGAAAAATTGAACTGCGGGTAGGCTCTATGTGCTCCATGCCCTCTGTGTGCGCCGCGCTCCTAGGTATATGTGCCACGCCCTCTAAAACCACCTCCAACTCCCTCAAATGCTCACAATTGCACACTCACACCTTTGCAACATTTCTCAAAGGCTTGTAATAGCACAATGCCTCTGATTTGGATGAAAACAATATATATAGCCTTGGAAGAGATGGGTTTAATTTTTGCTTCTTTGAAAACCCATTTTTCTAATGTTGTGTTTGGCACCTTTTTCAATGACTTTAAAACACACTGATTTTCACTTTCCCTTTGAAATTTTAGCTCAAATGATGAAATTTTCGGCACTCTTTGCAGGGATTGTACGATAGGTCATTTGGCCATAGAAACCATGACTACATCTGAAGAAATCAACTGACGATTTTTTTGAAAATTTTGTCATAAATAATACTGTTTGACTTTTCTTCAAAATAGAGTTTTGAAGAAGAGTCAAAGTTTATCCACATGACGATGTAGCTCTCTGAACCATGACTGTGTAAGGGCCTCACTCTGGCCTACATGGCTTTACTGGACATGTTCAAAGACCAAATTGATGAATCCCTAGACCTAGACATCGAAAATTACTTTTGTCCTTTAAAGGACCAGACCTTGACTGTAATGGGCTTTGATGACTATGGACAAAAAAACTGAGCCAGCGGGAGCCAGACATGAAGGGGACTGACTATCATGACCTTCTCTATCAGATTATGGCATGCCTCTAGCGGAATGCAGCTGGGTGAATGGAGCGGGACACTTAAAAAATGAAATGCATAAAGAGTTTTGATCTTTGACGGAGGACTGACCAGACCGACTCTAACACTCCCAACCCACCTCCTTAATATGTTGACTCATGCTCTGGTTTATGTTCAATTTTGTTTATGTATGGTATGGCTAGTAGGCCAATCATAAATAAAGGCTAGCACCGAGTGTCTTTGTTTACCTCCAGGCCCTATTCTCAAAATGTCTATTCAAGATGAGAGAGAAGGGCTTGTTGAGACGAATTTTGTACTCAGGTTCTCTTTGATGATATTATGAAATGTTGTTAACCGAAAAATAAATAAATAAAGAATCAAGAAGGATTGCAGAATAAGAAATTCATGAGGTGTAATGTGCGTTCATATTGCAAGGTGTCCAAGTGAGGGAAAGGAATGATTCATTTATCCTCTTCTTCATATAATTTAAATGATGAGCATAGGAGATACGGAATCTGGTTGATTCACAATGGAATGATGGAAAAAAAAAATAATAATTGACCTTAGGATTTTTGTGTAGAGGAAGGTAAGCCTGGAAATAGGATTGTTTGTAGTCCATGTTGCTAAAAATATTTTTAGGGATCCATGTAATGATGTGAGGCGTTATCTTGATTTGTACAATGGTATACAAGGGAGCTGAAGGATAGCTTTCCCAATAATAAGTAGCAAAGGAATTTTTTTTTAGTCAAGTTATCCTATATAAAATTGATAATTATAACTCCTCGATGGGGGTGTTAGGATGAAAAAGCCACCTATCACATGACAGATGACATTTGGTCCTAGGTTAAAGTGGGGGAGGGAAGGACATCAACCCCTCCACCATCCAGTAGTAATTGTTCCTGGGTTCGCTTGTGTGAAAATATATCCCTTGTCTACGTGTAATAGATTCACTCTGATATAAATTTCAATACCGTTGTCACACCCTTGGTTAAATTGCATGGCTCATGAATTTTTCTGGATTTTCTCTAGCTCACTGAGAATCACGCACTCCTTTGTGCCCCTATCTCTCCTGGTCATTGGGCTAGAGTGGTTGTCATCTGCCTTTCGCTCCTCCTGTAGGCCAATTTCGGTAGTCTCTCTTTCCTTCATGCAATATGAGAATATTTCCCTCTCCATCCTAAACTGGAGGGTGTGTCTTATGTGGCTTTGGTTGGTTTTGGGTTTAGTCACTTTTCATTCTTTGAGTTTCTCGCCTTGGTCTTTTTTGGGTGCTTCTAGGGTTGTATGTGTCTAGTGTCTGCCACTTGTTTAATTATCTCAGGGTCTTATAGTGGTGTTGTTTCCTTTTGGGTCGCAGAATGGCTCAAGGGTGGTGTTGGTTGCCAGGTGTTTTTCTCTCTTGATTATTTCCATTGGGGGTCACTAATTTTAGACCTCCCTTCAGCATTTCTTTGTGGCTTTGGAATTGGTCTAGATTCTGAGAGCCCGCTTTTCAATTTTCTCTTATGTGTTATTTGTTTTCTCCTTCTGGAATTTTCCATTGTGGATTCAATCACTTGTTCTAGTTTGGTTCGGTCTAGTATAGTGTTGAATTTCCCGTGAAGGAAATTACTACCTTGGATTCTCCTTCCCTCTCAGTCAGCAGTGGGGTATGCTTTGCCTTTGGTGGAAGGTGGTTTCTCGTTGGGGATATAAATTCTTACATGTGTGCAGGTGGGTTCATTCTAGTGGCCCTTGGTTTGGTTTGGATATTTCCTCTCGCCCCTTGGCTTCCTTCTGGATTTCATCATGAAGCCGAGCACTCCCTCCTCACATGTCCTAGCCCCAAAAAATATGGAAGATTCACCTTCTCTTGCAAGTTCTTGGGTTGGCGCAACATACGTGAGTGATGGAAGCTCCAAGTGAGGTGCAGATACAATGCATTATTTTGGGCATGGGGGTGGTAGAACCCATGGGGGGCGTAGGTCCTCGACCTTATCCATGATGGGAAGTTGCAACAACATGTCAATTTCGTGTGTTCATGGCACTGGTGCAGGTGGCAAAGGGTCATGTTATGGCATCTCACGGTCGACGCAATAGTCAAATACATGCATGGTCAGCAGGTTGTGCTCCTTCTAGGCCTCCTGGGACTTCCACGGTAGTTCAGGAGCTAGCTCAATCTATCATTACTCAGTTAGAAGCTCTAGATAGAGCCTAAATGGAGAAGCATGAGATCGCCATGGCCAAACTTGAACAACTCCAATACTTCTAGTGCCATGTTCGTGAAAGGGTGGTGGTTGTGTGGCGCAGGAAAAATCTATTGATGGGGAAAGTTGAAAAACTAGAAACTTGGCTTGCTCACATTGAGCACCATGTCAATTGTATGTATCACCCTCCTCCTCCTCTAGGCACAAGTTCAGATAATCCTTCTTTAATTACCCCTGACGATTGATTATTATCATTGGTGTTTTCCTTGTTCTTCTAGTTTTCTAGTATGTTAGGCCTCTAAATCTATGGACCTCTTAGCTGGCCATTTTTATTTTTGTATGTTGTATGGTTATCGCATTGGTAAAAAAACCTGGTCAGGGTGAGACCACATGCATTTTGACATCTCTCTATATGCTCTTTGTTTAATAGAAACTTTTTGACTTGCAAAAACCAAAAATTGATAAGTATAACTATCGATAGATCTACTTATCTACTAATTGCTAGTTTTATTCCTCTCTTACACATAAAAAACATCAATTTTTGACACTCACTACGGAATTCCCCTCTTGCTAGTATTTATTTCCTGTGGTATAATATCAAGGAGAGGATTGGTAGATTTAACCTTGTTGATATACATGGTGAAAATGTTTCTTGTAAAATCTTGTAAGATTCCTTGTTAGAGCAATATTTAGACATAATTAGAGGTTAGCAGTAGAGTGGTTTGATATGACACAGGGATCTATGTCTAGATAATCTAAGTAGTCTTTGAATTATTCATTATAAGACGCATTTTTCCACAATGTAAATTGTTGTGTTCACTCTTTATCACTTGGGTCAGAAGATTCAATTGTTAGGATGGTATTTCAAATTGGTTGGATTTTACAAGATATGCTTTATATATTTGTGGATTCAATTTGAAGTAAGTTCATAGCAAGCCTTGCCCAAGATAACATAAGATGGTATTTATTGTAGGTTTTAACCCCGTACAGAAATTACCTGCATACGAATTCTAACAACAGAAATAAACAATGTGAGAGCATAACACATAAAACACATATACACAGAGATTTTCCCCTAGATCCCAAAACCAGGACTACCAGCTTGATTTTTCATTGTATTCCTTTCAATGTTACAATACATATTTATACATGCCGAAGCATCCAATACCATGGACCAAAAACCATCGCGTCCAAAACCATGTGCGAAAGCCATGCTCAAAACCATAGGTAGGTCCACCCAACCTAATATAGGGTCTAAAAAAATTTTCCCCGTAGAAGCGGGCTAACTGCCCCCCTGTAACCCCCCGTTGCGCAATCGATGCAACAAAGGGGGGGGGGGCTCCACCCCCCCGTAAACTACGTGGGCTAGTCGTGGAAAGAATATAACACAACCTAACTTTCTCCCACTTGTTGTTTTCTTTCCACATGAGAGCTTAGTCATTTATCCAACCTTGAAACACCCATTGTTTCTCTACACCAAGATAACTTCTCAGAGCTCATAGATTTTGTGAATGCATCTATAGTATTCTTCAAAGTGTCCACCTTTACTAGCCACACCTTTTTTCCTTCTATCATATCCTTGACAAAGTGATATTGAACATCATTGTGCTTTGTCTTTGAATGGTAAGCAGGGTTATATGCCAAGAAAATTTCACTTTGGTTGTAACAGTCTATCCTTATAGCTCCTTGTACTAACCCCATACTTGAACACAATCTTTACAACCAAACTGCTTCCTTGCTTGCATGAGTAGCTGCCACGTATTCTACCTCTGTAGTTGATAATGCCACTGCAAATTGTTTCTTACTCATCCAACTACGTACACCTCCAAATAGGTTAAAAACTTACCCACATGTAGATCTTCTCTGATCCAGATCTCCAGCCCAATCTGCATCAACAAAGCCAGAGATGTCAAAAACTCTGTCCAATCCTGGTCTTCCTTGGTAGCACAAACCATAATCACTAGTGCCACACAAATACATGAAAACTCACTTCACTATTGTCCAGTGCTCCCTCCCTGGTTTTGACATAAACCTGCTCAATACTCTCACTTCATGTGCAATGTATGGTCTAGTATAGACCATCACATACATTAGGCTACCAACTGCACTTGCATATGGAATATGGGACATGTCCTCTTCCTCTTCTTGTTTCTTGGTGCACTATTCAATAGATAGCTTTACACCTATAGGAATAGGAACCTTCACCGATTTACTATCCTTCATATTAAACCTCTACAGTATTGTCTCGACATACTTCCTTTGGTTTAACCAAAGCTTCCTCTTTGCCTGATCTCTTTTAATTTCCATGCCTAAAATATAGTTTGCAGCACCAAGAACTTTCATGTCGAATTTGGAGGACAATTGGGTCTTCAAATCCTGAATAATTTCTTTGTCATTTCCAACTAGCAACATATCATCCACATACGAGACCAGATAAATAACACGGACACCAATTAATTTAAATACACACAATGATCTACTTTGCTTCTGGTGAAGCCAAGTCCCCATATAAATGTATCAAATTTCTGATACCACATCCTCGGTGACTGTTTTAACGCATATAAAGACTTATTTAACTTGCATACCATTTCTCTCTTACCCTTCACTGCAAAACCTTTAGGTTTATTCATGTAGATATCATCTTCCAGATCCCCATGAAGAAATGTTGTTTTCACATCCATCTGTTCTACCTCAAAATCAAAAGCAGCAACAATAGATAAAAGTAATCTAATAGAAGCTACCTTAGCAACAGGAGACAAAATATCATCAAAATCAATTCCCGGCACCTGGGAATAACCTTTTGCTACCAATCGAGCTTTGTATTTCTCCACCTTTCCTTCTACGTTTGTCTTCTTCACGAACACCCATTTGTTGCCAATGGGTTTCTTTCCAGCTGGCGACTCCACCAGATCACAAGCCTCATTTTTGTGCAAAGATGTCATTTCATCAACCATGACCTCCTTCTAGAGCTTTCCATCCTCTGAATCTATTGCTTCCTTCGCATTCATGGGATTATCATCAGTAATAGATAAAGAAAAATTTGAACAGAAAGCAGATGGACTATACCTTTTGGGCTGCCTTCTTGCTCAAACTGATCTTCTCACACCCGGAGTTTGTGGCACTTCATCTTCTGATTCCTCCTCTGTTGTAGAGTATGATCCTTCCTCCTTAAGCTCAAACTCTATCTTCTCAAGTTCCTCTAATGGGACTTCGTGTTTAATAACATCTTTCACCTCTCTGAACACCACATCTCGGTTATACACAACCTTCCTTATTACTGGCTTCCAAATCTTATAACCCTTTAAACCATCCTTATACCCAATAAAGATGCACTTTTTAGATTTACTATCAAACTTGGTTCTTTTCTCCTTTGGAACATGTACATATGCATCACATCCAAATACCCTCAGATGTGAAAGAGAGGGTTTCTTACCAGTCCATACCCCTTGTGGAGTCTTATCCTCCAACGCTGATGAAGGTGATTTGTTGACCAGGTGACATGTTATCTCCACTGCCTCTACCCAGAATTCTTGTCCTAACCCAGCATCACTGAGCATGCTTCTTGCCCTTTCCATCAACGTCTTGTTCATTCTTTCTGCAAATCCATTCTGATCAGTTATATATGGAGTAGTCTTCTGCCATGCTATACCACACTTCTTACAAAATTCTTCAAATTCCTTACTGCAAAACTCTCCACTCTTATCTCCTCAGCACCTTTATCTTCTTCTCTGGCTGGTTTTCCACCATAGCCTTAAATTCTTTAAACTTTTCAAAGACTTTAGATTTCTTCGTAAGGAAATATATCCATGTATTCCTTGAGAAGTCATCCATAAATGATACATAGTACACAAACTTACCCAGTGATGGAACCTTCACAGGTCCAAACACATCACTGTGCACAGGGTCTAATATTTGTTTCCCCCTCTTACCACCTGAGGGGAAACTCACCCGATTATGCTTCCCATATACACAATCTTCACAGAAATCAAAATCCAGAGAGCTATTACTCATACCTTCTACCATACCTTTACCATGAAGTATTTGAAGGCCCTTCTCTCCAATATGTCCAAGCCTTTGATGCCACAACATGGTCTTCTCTCCAGAGACCACTATATTTTCTGCTCCACTTTTAGGAACCAAAAAATTATTGCACTCATCAACAATAGTTCTACCTTGCAGCTTGTATAGAGTTCCAATCTAAACTCCCTGCATCAATACCAGTTCTCTCCGAACCATCTTACAGGTATCCTTCTCGAACACTATTTTTACACCTGCATCATCCAACTTGATTACATAAATCAGATTTCTGCCAATGCAGGAATATGCAGAACACGCGGAAGTGTTCTAACCCTTCCACCTTGCAACTTCAACTTTACTTTTCTGTGAACAATGGTTCTAGCCTTATTATCATCCCCTACGAAGACATCACCACCATCATATTTCTCATACTCGCAAAACCACTCTCTATGGGGAGTGAAGTGAAAGGATGCACCTGAGTTAATCAACCATGCCTCATGATCTACATGTGTACTTGAAGAACAAGGCAAGTACACATCCCCACCTTCATTTGAGGTGATTTTCACCTCTGCAGAAGGAGCATCGTCAGATCCATTTCCTTTGTTAGGAGCTTTAGATGTACAATCCCTTTTATAGTGCTCATCCTTTCCATATTTCCAGCAAACTGCCTTTACAGGTTTTCTTGGAGATTTAGATCTCTCACTCGATGAATTATTTTTGTTTCTGTTCTAGGACCGTCCTCATACAGAAAAGGCATCACCATTCTAGTACTTCATATCTTTTCGTCTCATCTCGTCCGTCAACAAGGATGAGACTATTTCATCAAGTTGTAAGGTAGTTGCATTGCTACCTATTGCAATAACCATACTATCCCATGAATCTGGTAGAGAACACAACAAACTAATGCACTTATCTTCATCAGAAATTTTAATATCAACAGATAATCACTGACTTACCACAATATTAAATGCGTTCAAATGTTCTATCATCGAATCTCCATATTTCATCCTCAGGTTATACAACTTTTTCTGTATGAACAGTTTATTCACCAAAGACTTAGATTGGTACAAAGTCCCTAACTTGTGCCATAAAGGCTTCGTTGTATTTTCCCTTGATACATTCAGCAATATTGAATCTGAGACACACAATCGAATCGTTCTCTTAGCCTTCTGATCCAACTTTTTCCATTCTTCATCAGACACTCTCGTTGGTTTAGTACTTGGATCTACCGCGATCCACTGATCTTTATTCACCAACAAATCCTCCATCTTGAGTTTCCATAACTCAAAACTCTGACCATTAAATTTCTCAATCTCTATCTTTCCACTGCTCGCCATATTCTTTCACCATCAGAATTGATCCCACAGATCTCCCACTAAACAGGGTCTACCATAAGCTCGAGAAAAACCCCTCAGCAACAAAGGTGTCCCCTTGAAGCCAAAACAACTCTGATACCAAATGTAAGTTTTAACCCCATACATAAATTACCTGCATATGAATTCTAACAACAGAAAATAAACAATGTGAGAGCATAACACATAAAACACATATACAGAAAGATTTTCCCTGGATCCCAAAACCGGGACTACTAGCTTGATTTTTCATTATATTCCTTTCAATGTTCCAATACATATTTATACATGCCGAAGCATCCAATACCATAGACCAAAAACCATCACGTCCAAAACCATATGGGAAGACCATGCACAAAACCATAGGTAGGTCCGCCCAACCTAATGTAGGGTCCAAAAAAATTTCCCCGGGGCACTGCCCCAAACCCCTTAGAGGGGGCCTAACCACCCCCCTCTAACCCCCCCGTAAAATACATAGGCTAGTCGTGGAAAGAATATAACACAACCCAACATTTATATCATTCATCCATTGAGAACAGAAATAATAACCTTTGGATTACAATGGTGAATTCAGGTGGATCCACATATCTAGGAGACCATGACTTTTTGATGAAGCTCATGTGAAGTTGAGACTCTGGTGTTTTCAAAAGGTTGTAATCCTAATCCATAGTCCATTTGAACAATATTTGGCAAGATCTACCTCTATGGGGAATTCATTGAAATGAATTTTTAGAGCTCTTGTAAAAGACAAATTATAAACATCTTGCCTTGACTTACTTGTATGAAAGTGAAGTAATTACTGGAGACTATTTTTGAGCTCGAAGAGGAAATTGCCACTCTTCAATTACAACATGACTGATTGGTATCTAGCTTAACCATTGCCATGGAGTTGTTGGTAGAGTAGAGAAATACAATGCAATGAAATGGGGATAACCTCTCAACCCTCTGCCAACAAATTGAGGGTCTTCAATTAGCTATGGATATGTGACATCCATATGCAATTTCATCTATTAATGATTTAAGTATATTTTCCCAACTATTACTTGATCTCAATGCAATAATGATACCTTAGAATGAAAGATCAAGGTAAAGGCAATTCTCATACATATAACTAAAATATTAGTATGCAAAAATTATAAAATTTTATATGTTTTCTAACATATATGCCAATCTTAACATAATCAAGATTTTAAATATAATTAACCATCCAAAATTAAATAAAAATAAGAATTACAAATAGAAATTTCCCTACTTATTACATTCACACTACAAAATTTCAATAATATAAATATTCTCATTTTAATTATATATATATAATATATATATATATGAATTTCACATTTATTAAAAAGACATTTCCAATCATTAATGAGACAACTTTCTCATAATATTAACAAAAGGCGTTATAAATTATAAAATTGCATGGACAACAATAAGATATGTTTAAATTTAATTGTGTATTGGGGATTATAGATAAATCCTAACAAAATTAATTTTTTACTTTTCCCTCATTAAATCTCCCATCATATAAAAAAATATAATATAGCATTTGAAATGAGTTTTTATATAATAAAAATCAATCATTATAATATATATATATATATATATATATAAATATAATATACATTTGAAAATAGTTAATATATAACAATTTATATATATATAAACAACTTACGCATTTTTCGGAAAGACTTCAATTATTATCGGGATAACTTTTCTCATAATATAACAAAGGTGTTATAAAATTGCATTGACAACATTAAAATATATTTAATTTGATTGTGTATTAAGGTTATAGATAAATCATCAACAAAAGTTAATTATATTTTTTTCCAACTAATCTCTCATCATAAGAAAATATAATATATATTTGAAAATAAGTTATTTAATTATATATATATATAACTAACTTTCACATTTATTGGAAAGACTTCAATCATTATGAAGACACTTGAATGCAATTGTGTATTGGGGTTATAGATAAATCATCAACAAAATTAATTTTTTACTTTCCCACTCATTAAATTTCCCATCATAATAAAAATATAATATAGCATTTGAAAACGAGTTATAATGATTGAAGTCTTTCCAATAAATGTGAATGTCTAGAGTAAGTGGTTGTTTTTATTTCTATATTAATAATGTATGTTTGTACATGATGGACTGAGAGTTTAGAAATGTAATATTTTTTTAATGTTCATAATAATAAAAATATATTATTGATTACAAAAACACAAGTATAAGAGTTATAGGGGACTATGATTGTATGAGACACAAGGTAATTAGAGAGGTTAGGTCAAAATTAATATTTTTTTAAAGATGTTTTCTAGTTAGTTGAGAAAATAGTTACATGAGATTCTTGTGGGAAGCCAAATAACACATTGTCAACAATAATACATTAACCATGTCTTTGGATGGTTGGTGGGGGATTCTTCATTCTTTCTTTCACATTCATTATTTTCTTGCATTTGGGTGAGAAGATAATATTTCTATAGCAAAGAGTCATTGATAGTTGGATATGCGTTAAGACATGATTACTATACTAGCATGTGAATATGCCTAAATGCATGATTACATTAACATGTTGAGGAATTTGTCTACAATTGAGAGTTTCGAAAGCTTCCAACGTTGATATTTCCTAACCATTAGCATTAGATCCCTTGAGGGAATTGGAATAGCATAAAGGAGTACATTATAGAAAATAAGATTCTTTGCTTTAGGATGAAGAGGAAAGAGATCCAATAAGATGAGATCTTTGTGTGACTAGTTGAGTATCTTAATAGATTATGATAACAAGAGAAATTGACAAATCTATTAGCGATTAGAGTTGGTCTAGGCACTCATCCTTGCTATTCCATAACCTCACTTTGGTGCTGACATATTATTGAGATATGTGGAGTGAAAGTGTTTATGCTAAGGTGAAATGTCTAATGTCTATGACCAATCAATGTTCTTCTTGGAAAAATATAAGATGTGTGTGATTCATGTAGTGTTTAGTATTTCCTTTGTTACTATTTATGTTGTATATATCTATTAATTCTATGCACTATGTGGTATATGTGTTTAGTTTTTAATGCATATATGTTTCTTGATGGTTTTCATGGATTTGTTGTCCATTACATTCTTCTTGATTCATGTAAATCATATCAGAGCTTGTACATATATTCAAGGTTATGGATTCCTGGGATACCCTATGGTTTCAATAAATTATAGTTGGTAACAAAACATAGTTTTATCATGACATTCCTTCACTTAGAGATAGGTGTGTTATTGAAGAAGAAATATGTAGTAATTTGGCTGAGTATGGAGCTAGGTGCATTACATAGTGGTATCACAAAAAATATTTTAGCCTTAGATATGAATGGGTAGAGGTCAATGCAAACATATAAGATTTGATGTTAAATAGCTTCTTTCTATATAGAAATTAAGTGGAATATTTAATTTGAAGATAAATTCTTAATTTCCTGATTGAATATTGTGTGTAATGGATATGGAGTGTTGAATGTCAGAGAAATAGGTAATAATTACCTATGTGAAGTTTACACCAAAGCTTCATGGTAGATATATGTAATTTCATTTTGAAGAGTGACATATATCCACCAATGGCCCATATTAATTTGAATTTAAAAATAGATGGTGTAGACTAATCATGGAGTAGTTAAAATAATTTTCAAATTTTATAGAGAAAATGATTTTGAAGATCAACCATGGATGATTTCTTTTCATGAAATTCCAAAAGCATGAAGAATTTTGCGAATCATCGAAAATAATCTTGGAGGTTTTCTCAAGCCATTTAAGAAATCAATTTTTTTGAAGATCACTAATGAAGATAGTGCATTTTGAGGATTGCTATAAAGGATTTAGTCCATTTTAGAAAATTCCAAAAGAACATTTTAGTGAGTTTTCCAAAAAATGCTGATAAAGTTATAATGAAACTATCAAAATACTTTTTTGATGAGTTTTTCAAAAAGTGTTGATATTGTTTTGACAAAACTTCATAATTATATTTTTAGTGAGTTTGGCAAAAGTAACTGTAGAGTATTTATGAAACCATTGAAATACCTTTTTGACAAGTTTTTTAAAGAGATGTTGATAGATTTTTTATCCAAACAATATCTTTCAAGAACCTTTTATGGAGTTTTGGAGGTTCGAACGAAAGGGGTTCTTGGAAAAATTTTCTAAATCCATTCATGAAATATCAAAGAATTAGTTGAAATGGTATTTTGGATATTGTTTCTAATTTTTCAGTATTTTGGATATTTGTTCTGATTTTTTCAAACGGTGTGTCTTTTTTGTAGGTTTTCAATGTGAATTTTTTAGGTCATCAATAAAATTTCTTTTAAGTTTACTAAAATAAAATAATTTTTAATGTCATTGCTGAGACCATTTTGGAGAATGTCAAGGTTTAAACTTCATATTGGAGGTTGGCAATGTAAGAAGAATTTTAGAGATCACTTGTGGAGGAAACTTTTTTGCAATCATTAATAGAAGGATTCGTTAGCTTTCCAATGGAGATCATCACGTCACCAAATAAGGGGATAATGCATGAATATTAGTGCCATATTAGCAGTCACATGTCATGGCACATTAGTTTTTTCTATGTTAGTAGGATGTCATTAAGAAAAGGTCTAAAAAAATTCGTCATGGCGCATTAGTTTTTTTCTATGTTAGTAGGATGGCATTAAGAAAAGGTACAAAAAAGTTGTTATGCCTATAGTAGATCAAAACTAGATCTAAATTAGGTGAAATTTTAGGGTTAATTCTATAGTGTCAAGGGATACAAAAAAGTGAGGGCCACTATCTAATTCTACTTAAATTTTCTAGAAATGAAAAAATTAGTGATTTTTGAAGAACAGGGCCATGCTGTTCGTTAGAAATTTTGTTCTTCATGATGTTTGTCAGGCTGCTCAGTTCATCTTCTTGATGACTGTTCACATTCCAAATTCACCCAATCGCAGAGGATTAGGTGTCAACATTGCCCCCGCCCCCTTAATCTGAAGGGATGTTGGTGAGTCCAAGCATCGTTCTGAACCTTTCAAGCTTTTCTCTTTCAAGCACTTTGGTAAAGATGTCTGCAATTTGCTCATTTGTGGAACAATGATGGAGATGGATTGTTTTGGCCTCAACATGATGTCGGATCAGATGATATTTAGTATTGATGTGCTTTGT
>APFE030765691.1:238792-283677 GCA_000404065.3 Pinus taeda
TCTTCCTCTTCCTCTTCGTCCACCTCTTCCTCTTGTAGAATCTTGAGCAGGATGTTTTTCTTTATGAGCAAGGCACACAGTCTCTTCAGAAGACTCAGGGGTTGTTTTCTTTCCAAAAGACTTTTCTCTTTCAACAAACTTTTTCACAAGAGAGTCAAAGGTCACATCTTTGAGATTTTCATTTGCTTGCAAAGACTCAAGATAATTGGAGTAAGTGGGATAAAGTGCCTTGAGAAAAGCAATAAGAGGGATATCCAGTTCAACCTTAGTGGACTTGATATCATGCATTATAGACTTTATTTCAGATGCAAGAGCAAGAGGATCATTATTTTGCAGTTCAAGAGTGAAGAGTTTAATCATGAGTTGGATGACTTCAAGTGCAGAATATGAGTCATAGAGTTCTTTCAGCTTTTGTAAAGCTTCAAAGGAAGTTGAATATGATGAAATATGGCGAGTCACCTCTTTATTTATAGATGCTGTGATTAATGCATAAGCTTTGTTGTTCTTGTTTTCCCAAATGGCGAGCTCTTTGTCTGAGGTAGGCTTTTCTGGGTCACTATCTCCTTCTCTGACACACACTCCTTTCCACAACTCATTGAAGATGAGGGTGTGTTGTATCATCCAAGACCAATCAGGATATTTCTCCTTGCCAGTGAGAACTATTCCTACGATAGAGATGATTGAATGCATTCTATAAAAAAAACTTCTGCTGATAGAAAAAAATACTTCTGCTGATATACAGTGAAATTGTGCTCAAAAGAGCAAAAAGATTTCAAATACTTTTGTGTACTATGTTTCTTCAAATCCCTCCAATGTTTATAAAAGGATCCTCATCTAATACATCCACCATATTCCATTTTACAAATTCAGTTCATATTCTACAAACTATTCAATATATATATGATGGTCAATATATATCATTCTACGCATACACCCACTGAGCATACACTCAAACCACAGCTTTAATACACATTCAAACCACGCATTCAAAACTCAAACGCTGTTTAAATACCAAACGTTATTCAGACATGATGTTTAATACCAAATGTTATGCAAACATATACCACTCGTCCTGGCGGTGCCACCATTATTTCGAGTCCCCTCAGGATATTTGCAAAAGGAAAAAAACGAAAAGAAGGAGGCCACTTCACTCTGCATTACTTAACCCCATAACTTCAGTTTTTCAAGGCACAAGACTGACATCGGCAGTCTCCTCGGAACCTATGGTATTGCAGTATCACAACGGAAGCCTTCTCACGGGACCCAACAGTATCAAAGTCTATATTCTCTGGTATGGCAATTTTAGACACTCCCAAAAAACCACAGTTTCTGATTTCATCGTTTCGATTGGAAAAAAATATTCGAAGGCAGCGATCAGTGAGCAGCTGGTGGGCAACCATGCAGTAGTATAAAGACTCAGTCAGATGAGGCGTCTCACCAATATTTGAAATTGGGGGCCAAGCCTCTGATGCGTTGTGCCCGCGTGGAAAGAAGCTGGAGAGAAGCGATATTGCATTGCTGGTAAGACGGAGGTTGGCTAAAAGAAACTTTCCTAGATGACAAGGGAATTTACATTGTTCTCATGGCCGACGATGTGTATGTGGAAAGATTCTGCATGGACTCATGTGGTTTTCATGATTCAATTCCTGTAACTAATTCCAAAGCAGAGTCGAAGAGGATCTTGGTGGTGTGGGTTGGGATATTTGCAAAAGGAAAAAACAAAAAGAAGGAGGCCGTTGTAAACGCTGAAGAGCAACGCCTTATGAACAGAGGTGTCAGGTTGGTCAGGGAATATGAAACGGTTTGGGGTCGGAGCGTATGCAAAAATCATAAATAGAATATGTCAGGGCAGCACAGGTGTGGCAGAGAGCAATGGAGCAGATCAGGAGTTACAAAGACATAAAGGGTAAACAGGGAGTTGGCTCTGATACCATGTCAGGCCAGGAGTAACTCCAGTTTGGCAGAAAACTGATACGATTTATTTCATTAGGTAGCTATTGTTATATACAAAGAACGTGACTGCTCAATTAATCTTCTTGATGACTGTTCACATTCCAAATTCACCCAATCGCAGAGGATTAGGTGTCAACAATGTTTTTTGTGGTGAGTCCAAAAATAAATCATGAAGATAAACAATTAGGAATTTGGCCAAATATTAAGAGGAGGGGTTTGGAATGGAGACACAAAAGCACACGAAAATCGATTATTCAATAACATTTTTTGGATTTTTTTGAGATTTCTACAAGAAAAGTGATTTGAGATCATAAAATTGGAAAAAATTATTTACTTAATTTTTTATCAACTCATCAATCTACACAACTTTTCCTTAGTGAATTTTTTTCCAAAAATGCGCCATTTAGGAGATGGTCAGTTTTGCTAAAAGTTCTATTTAGAGAAAATGTTAAAAGAGAAAATTAACAATTATAGATCAATATCAAATTTCATTAAAGCATTATATTTTCAATCTAAAAATTATCATGTGCTCATAATCAATAGTAATATTTGTGCCCAGTATAAAAAAATTTCTTATTTATTCATGTTAGGAAATATACTAGGGGGAGTGAATCAGTATTTTAAACTCACTTTAACTTTTCATATACTTATTCTAATTTCTATATGATCTTGTTCTTTATGCAACCATCGTATGTATGAAAATTTAGTGAATGTAAACAAAATATATCTAGCTCGTCAATTCTTTATAAGCTCCATCAGATCTTTATCTTTAACAAGTGCATTATTGGTTTCATCAAAAATATAGTATGCAATAAAGAGCAGCATAAATCATCACATATAAGCAACACCGATATTCTTAGGTGGAAACCCAATGTCAGAGAAAACCAATGTTGTTGTCATTTATGTCTTCTTTCTTAATATATAAATAAAATCTTCTTACATTTGTGTACTGGTGCAGACCCTTACGAATACGCAAATACCCACTTGTAGAAGGCTAAAAGCTTCTCTCATTCTCCAACACCCACTTGAAGGTAGATACAACCCCCTGAACTCGTTTACTGAGTCCTACTGGAAGTGAGGTCCTACCCACTTTCTCAAGGTTGCAACACTCAACTCCTTATGAACCCCTTTTAAGAATATTTCAAATTGGATCGACTTGCCAAAAAACCACCACACAACCTGTAGGCCACTTTTCATCATATTTCCAAATTGGTCCCATATCAACAATATACCCACATCGAAACAATAAATTTGATTTAGTAATCAACTGAACTACTAAAGCATCTAACCACTCAATATAGAACCCAATCAAATAAATATTATAAAATATATGTTATTATTCTGAATAGATGTCGCATATAAACAAGCTTCCTTTGTATCACACATGCGTATAGATCTTAATTCATAGAAAGTTGAATCATGAAGTGTTGTAATACTGAACCAATTACTAAATCGAGTACTAAACTATTCATAGATCACTGAACTAATGAAAAATCACCAAACTGCAACATCATTACTAACCAATATTTCAATCATGAACATTCAACCCAATCAACATTGTCAAACAGAGATCATCATAATCAAGACTCCATTGACAAAAAACAACAAGCAAACCAAACATCATCAACTGTAAACATCAAGCATCAGCTCAAACCCTAGTTTGTATACATTACTTCTACAAGGTATACTTGTGTATGCATGTGTTTATCATACAAAACGCCAACATATAGATCTTCACATACTGAAAATATTTCGAAGAATATATACACGGTCCTATAGAGATTGGTTCATGTATGTACGTGACTATTCCTAAACATACCAGCGTATAGATCTGAAAACATTCGTTGCAAACATAATTTCTTTCTGCAACATTTTCTGTCAATACTATATAATTATGAATAATTCATTCAAATCACAACATGATTATAATTAAAGATTCATCATGATTAGCTACTATGGCATAAGTAAATCAATCAAGCATATATATCAACATACTTTAGATATTTCAGATTTGAGCCTTCTCCTTTCTCCCTAGTGCAAACCTGTTTCATATTAGAATAGTCATAAATAGTTAACAACTTGCACACTTAACAACTTGACTTCCATCTCCTTATATATATTTAGCCTTACCCAATACCTTAGGCGAATCCCTTAGCAATTTCATTGGTATTCCTTGACGGGATCAAATAACCCTTGCCGCATCCATTAATATGGGCCAATACCATGGTAAAGGCCATTGATATCCAGATTACCATGGTGTGAATTTTGTACGTGACTTTTCTTCAAAATACTTGCATATGTATGTGGCATTGCTTCTCAATACCTGCATATAGTTTCTCACAATTTACCTTTACCGTCCATTTGTCTCTGAAATGTCATTCATTTTTTCATATCACCTATAGTATTTGTATCACTTTGCATAAACATCATGTTATCATTTATTGAGTAGGTTACCATCAAGGATAACATATTAGTAATAATGCCAACAATCTCCCCCTTTGGACTTGATGGCAACAACTTTGGTGTTTGATCATTACTTGGAAATACCAAGACTTCTCACCAAGCTTCTCTCCCCTTTGACATCAAGGGTGAAGGGCTGAAACAGGCAAAATGAAGGCTTCTCTCCCGGTTTTTAAAGAGGATAGTGCAACCTCCGATTTCGATTCCTTCAACATGCAGGATGAGAGGAAAAAAAAACAAGTAATAGAGGATTGTTGTGGGTCTAATTAGTTGAATATGTGAAGAGCATACTGACCATGCTCCCCTAATCATATTATGAACCTTCTAAAGATATTCAATAAAGTACATGACTTTATGACCCAACCAAAAATGAGATTTCCTATTACCAATGACTCATGATTACATCAATCACCCAATGCAGTGCGGTTACATATTTGACCCAACTCTGCATCAATGCCCCAACATAATGGAATTACAAACATGAATGACTTGACCCCAATAGCCCATATCTAACTAAATTTTACAATGATTTACACCAAGGGTCTTTACATGAACTTTACCTCAAGAGATAGATAATACATTTGTAACCAAAACCAGAGACTTCAATAGTGAGGTAGAAAGACCATGATAGTCATCAACAACCACCATACACCATATAGGAACATTCACAATGAACATCAGATCACAACAACATAGAAGGAATATAGGGAAATGTAGCATTAATTTCCAAGCATCACCAACAACCAATCAAAAATACCAACCATACATTCATCATTTGGAATCCATTCATCATTAATAACCAGTGACATAATTAGCAACATATAAATCTTCAGTGGGAATAGTAAAAATATCCAGACATTAGCAAGAATATGTAACAAGACATGCTCAGGAAACCATAATGCCAAGAAGTAACTCTAGGGGAATAACAAATTCTCCCACTGAACTAGTAGACTACAGAAAACCAATGTCAGTACCAGAATACCAAACATGAAATGATGAATACATATAAGAGGCTCCCCCTAAATCTATGCCAATCGTTTTCAATCACTGAGATGTATACACATATGTCTAACTCAGAAACCGCGTATATACATGAGTTTCCTTCACATCATCTGTGTATAGAAAGTAAATTCTAGTAATGTATAATCACAGCTCCCCCTAAACATGATACACCTATTAGAAAAATCAGCAAAATGATGAGGTAGGAACCATTCCTAATTTTTGTCTAAGATATTCAAAGGAATCATGTGGAAGTGGCTTTGTAAAAATATTTGCAACTTGTTCCTTTGAAGGTACATACTCTAGTTTTACATTTTTTCAAGCACCTCTCCTCCCAAAAAACAACATTTTATTGGAATGCATTTGGTTTTTGAATGCATGACAGGATTCTTAGAGATACGTATGTCACTAGTATTGTTGTAGATAATGGGTACAAGTTGAGGACAAGTGACTTAAATATCTTGCAGTGTTTGTATCATCCAAAAAAGTTGAGTATAATAAGATGCAACAACAAAATATTTTGCCTCAACAATAGATAAATAAATAGAAGTTTCTTTCTTGATGAACCATGAAACCAAGAAAGGTCCGAAATAAAATGCTTCTCCAATAGCACTCTTTTGATCATCAACACTACTTTCCCAATCTGCATTTGTGTAAGCATGAAGTAAAAAGTTTGCATTTTTTGGGTACCATGGACCAAAATATTGAGTTCCTTGCAGATACTTGAAGATTATCTTAACTGTTAGGAGATGAGTTTCCTTAGGATTTGCTTGAAATCATCTAATAATGCTAACTACATGTATAATATCAGGCCTTGTACCTATAATATAGGGTAAGTTGTCAATCGTAAATATGTATTCTAGTTGATTGACTGAAGGATAATCATCCTTTTGGTTAAAGTTGCATCATATTACCATTAGTGTGCATACATGCTTACATTCTTCTTTCTTCAAAATCTATTTAAGGTACCTGGTTTGAGACAAAAAGTTAACATTTTTAGTTTGTTGAACTTGAAGGCCAAGAAAATGTTAGTTCTCCAAGTAGAGACATTTCAAATTCTTGCTACATAACGAAAGCAAATTCTTGACTCATAGATTTTATATTGCTTCCAAATATGATGTCATCCACATAACATCCCAATACCCATTTCATCCCAATTACATTTTTATCATGAGGTCTTGGTACTAATTCGATCAAGTTCTTCATGCATTTCCTTAACCCAACAGTCATATTTACTTGTTTGGTTCACATTTTGACGTTCAATTGTGGATAGTAAGGCTAAGTGGCTAGTAGTTCCAATAAGAGTTCTTTTGGTTTGTATTCCTTATTCCTTTTCTCCTAGAATTTGAGATTTAGGATGTTTTTTCTGATCATAACCTGATGGATTCTTTTCTTATGTATCTGTATCTTCATTTCCTTCTTTAGATGCTTCTCTATTTCCTTCTTCTACATCCATTTTCCTTTTAGTAGGGATACGTTTGTCATCTATTGGTTCTTCAATTTTAGAACTTGTTGATGCTTCATAAATCACAACATCTATGCATTCAATAATCTTTCGAAGCCTCTTATTTTAACATTTCTATCCTTTGCTTATAGAATAATATACGAGGAGGATTCTCTCGTCAGCTATAGATTCAAACTTCCCAACATTATCATATTTTTTCCTTATGTAACATTTTCTTTCGTAGTTCGTGTGGAGTTTTATCACTATTTACTCGAACATGAGTTTTGTTAAGGATATTCACGGTTGTATGTGTTGCTTCTCCCCAGAAGGTGTGAGGTGTTGCTAACTCATCAAGCATGGCACATGTAATTTGTTGGAGGGTTTTGTTCATTCTTTCTACCACTCCACTTTATTAAGGAGCCTTAGCCACATAAAATTGTCTTTTGATGTCGTGTTGTTCACAAAAATTGAAAAAATTATCTAATAGAAATTCTTCTCTATCAGATCTAAGACATTTTATTTTCAGATCTAACTCATTTTCTACCAAAGCCTTGAATACTTTGAATATTTCAAATGCTTCATCTTCATGTTTTAGTAAGCCAATCCAACACATTCTTGTAAAATCATCAATGAATGATATGAAGTATTGTTCACCACAAGGAGACTTCTTTCTCATAGGACCACATAAATCAGTGTGAATAAGTTCAAGTGGTTTACTTGAAGTACCTTCTTTAGCTTTAAATTGAACTTAAGTTTGCTTACATTTACATGATTTGCAGATGATATTTTCAGGTGGAGAGATATTGGGCAAGTCACAAACTTCTCCCATTCTTCTTGATTTGTACATTTGAGAAAAGGTAAGGTGTCACAACCTTTTGTGCCAAAGCCAATTTTCTTCAGATTTTCTTAAATAGCAGTGCTCTTGGTCACCTTCTAAGATATAGACATTGCCCAGAGTCCATGTCCCTTTTATTATGATCTTACCTATATCCATATTTCTTACCAAGCAATTCTTTGATCTGAAAACAATCTCATGCTCTTGGTCACACATTTTACTAACACTTAACAAGTTATGTCTTAATCCATCAGTGAGTAATACATTTTAATCCTTAACATTTTTCTTTAACAACACAATTCATTTTCCTTTCATAGTTGCAGGTTAGTTATTACCAAAAGTTACATTATTTTCATTCTTTATTTTTTCAAAAGAAATAAAATTATATTTATCATCTTTCATATGCTTTCAACATCCGCTGCCAATGTACCATATATTTTCTTGATCTCATGCATACAAAGCTAGACCACAATTTTCAGTGTCTGGAATTTTCCTTTTCCAAACCTTGGGCGGTATTGTCTTTTGTTCATGCTGGTAAGATGGTCTCATTCTACTTCTGCATTCATTTTATTTATGACCAAAATTATTTCAAAGAGAACATTTAGTTGCATCTTGAAGTGGTGAGAGAACATTAGAATAATATTTCTTTACTCCGGTCTCATTCTTTTGTTTTCTTGGTTCTCTATTCATAATAGTTTTATAAGCAACACAATGAATAACTTTGTGACCAAAATTGTGACAAGCGAAGCATTGGCCATTTAGGTAGGAATATCTGGGAGTATAATACCTTCTTGAGTAGCTTGCCCTTGGATTATGATAGGGTTGTTTTGCATGAGAAGTATTTGATCCTTCAGTGTTCATTGAGAATTATAATTCTTATAACTACTTCCTTTTACTGCACTGATGTACCTTCCTGTACCTATTTCAAAAGATTTCATAGTTTTTTATGTTTCACCATTAGAAGCATATCCAATACCTATCTTAATTAGAGGATAACATTTAAATTTGATGATTTCTTCTAAAGTATTAGATCCTTTAGAAAATCTAAAATTTACAGCTTTTCTCAAGTATCTTTCTTAAGCCTGCTATTTCAAGTTCTAAATTTTCACAGTGTGTTTCCTTTTCTAGAACTTGTTTCTTCAAAACTTCTTAAGATAATTTAGCTTCTTCTAAACAAATTTTTAGCTCAATTATTTCTTCAACAAGAGTATTTTTCTTATACATACAAATTTCCTTTTTCTTCTAGAGAATCCATAAAGACATCATTAAATTCATCTACACATTTTTCTTTAAATGCCATTAGCAACTAATAATATTGATCATATTCACCATTCCTATTACTGGAAGAATATTCACTACCTTCATGAGTATAAAAAATTTTATTGTTATCAAAACATATTCTAACATTCCTCTTTGGAACATTCTCCCCTTTCACATGATTTTATTTATAAGGACATTTAGCAACATAATGACCTACTCTTCCATAGGCAAAACATTTAAAAGGAATATTACCGTTAAAGTTGTCAGTTCCTACCTGAAGTTTCTTCACAAAATTTGCTTCTTCTTTGTCTGAAATATAACCTTTTTCCTTAACTTCTTCATTTTCCTTCCCTTTGTATGTATCCTTGAATGTTGCTTCTCTAATATTTGATGAACCCCCTTTCCTCATTTCATAATATTTTAAAATACCATGGAGTCATTCAATAGTGAGCCTCTTCAAATACTGCATTTCTTCAATGGCAAAGACTTTGGAATCAAAATTTGAGGTTAGAGATCTTATAATTTTCTCAATAACAGTAAAAATAATTATTTCGCCACCAAGATTTTCATTGAGTTGACAATATTATATACTCTAAGGAAAATGCTTGCAATACTTTCATCATCATGCATTCTAAAAGTCTCATATTGAATTCTAAACGTTTGAAGTTTAGCTCTTTTTACCTTAGTGTCAACTTCATAGCTTTAGATAATCTTGTCCCATATAGAATTTGCAATATTCAGTTGCATGACCTTCACAAATTCTAATTCAGCCAAGCTTCCAAAGAGAGCATTGACTGCCTTTGCTTTAGTTTCATATCGTTTCTTCCCTGCGTCATCTATGGGAATGAAGGATGGGTAATGATGTCCTCCTTCAATGATTTCCCATACATCATCTCCAACTGACAACAAATATGCTCTCATTCTGACTTTCCAAAATACAAAGTTAGTTACATTAAAAAAGGGTGCCTTGATAGAAGATAATCCCTCTTGATTTCTCATCTTGATGGGTTTCCCTTTAAGTGATCAAGCTTCTTTCGAGGGACCTATTCTGATACCAATTGTTAGAAAAATACTGGGGGGATTAGTATTTTAAACTTACTTTAAATTTTAATTTACTTATTTTGATTTCCATATGCTCTTATTCTTTATGAAACCAGTGTATGTAAGCGAGTTTATTGAAAGTAAACAACATATATCTAGTTAATCAATTCTTCATAAGTTCCATCATATATTTAGCTTTAACATGTGCATTATTAGTTTCATCGAACATATAGTATGTATTAAAGAGTAGAATATATCATCACACATAAGCAACACCAGGATTTTTAGGTGGAAATCCGATGTGGGAGAAAACCACCGTTGTTGTCATGTTTTCCTTATTTATTAATATATAAAGAAAATATTCTTACAATTGTGTACTGGAATAAAATCTTACCAGTATGCAGGGACCCACCTGCAGAAGGCTACAACCTTCTCTCATTCTCCAACACCCACTTGAAGGGAGCTACAACCCCCTAAACTCATTTACTGAGTCGTACCAAAAGGGAGGTCTACCCCGTTTCTAAAGTTTCCAACCCTCAACTTCTTTTTAACTATTTTTCAGAATATTTCAAACCGGATACACCTATTAAACAACCATCACACAACCTATATGCCACCTTTAATCATATTTTCAAACTACACCCATATGAACAATAAACCCACACTGAAACACTGAATTTGAGTCACTGATCAACTAAATTACTGAAGCATCTAACCACTGAATATAGAACTGAACTAGACCAAATAAATATTAGAAAATATATGCTACTATCTCGAACAAAACCTATGTATATATGTTCTTCCCTGTATCAAACATGCGTATAGTTATTAAATCATAGAAATCTTAATCACGAAGTGTTGTAATATTGAACCAATCATTGAATCAAGTACTAAACTATTCACAGATCATTGAACCAATCATAGATCACCAAATTGTAACATCATTACTAACCAATATTCCAATCATCAACAACCAACCCAATCAACACTATCAAACATAGTTCAACATGATCAAGAATTCATCGGGAGATGACATCAAGTAAACTAGACATCATCAACTATAAACATCAAGCATCAGTTCAAATCCTAGTTTGTATATGCTATTTCCAGGAGATATATGTGTCAATGTACATGTTTACCATATACAACACCCACATACATATCTTCACGTACAGAATAATATTTCATAGAATATATATGTGACCCTATAGAGACAGATCAGTGTATGTACACAGTTATTCCGAAACATATATGCATATAGATCTGAACACTTTTGTTGCAAACATAATTTCACTTTCTGCAACCTTTGTTGTCAATACTACAGACTTATGAATAATTCATTTAGATCACAACATCATTATAATTACATATTCATCATTATTAGTTACTTTGACATAAGTAAATCAATCAAGCAAATATGTCAACATACTTCAGATCTTTCATATCTAAGCCTTCTCCTTGCTACCTAGTGCACACTTGTTTCAGATCAGATTACTCATAAACAATTCATATCTTGCACACTTAACACCTTCACCTCTAGTTCTTTATATATATTTATCCTTATCCAATAGCTTAGGCCAATCCCTTAGTAATGTCGTTGGTATTCCTTGATAGGATCAAATAACCATTGCCACACCCATTACTATGGGCCAATACCATTGTAAGGACCCCTGATATCTAGATTACCATGTTGTAGATTGTGTACGTGACTTTTCTTCACAATACCTTCATATGTACATGACCTTGCTTCTCAGGACCTATGTATACTTTCTCAAACTTTACCTTTATCATCCATCTATCTCTAAACTATCATTCCTTTATTCATAGCACATGTATCATCTTTATCACTCTGAATAAAAATCATGTTATCATAATGTTGACATCTTTCTCAAGTAGGTTTCCATCAAGGACAACACATAAGTCATAGTTCTAACATTTCAAATATTTTATTTTGTAAGTGGAAGACGTTAATCTATGGGAACAATTGCATTGTGAAAGGAGGCACAATGGAGTACAAATGGGATAATTTAGAAGGCTATAAATTTCACCTCAAAGAGTATAATGAGGCACGCGTATATTCATTAGAAAGATGAATGAAAGGAGAATGTGTTGAAGGTACAAAAATTTAGTTTAGTGCAACTACACTTATTATGAATTAAGATGAAGATATTTCTTGTAGCCTAATTAAAAAAATAATACATTTAATGGTTATACATTTTATACAATTACGGGTACAAGTAGAAAAAGGAAATCTTAGAATTGTAGATTTAAATCATGGAATATTCACAAAGATAATATAATCATGAGGGGGAATCTAAAGGCCTATTAGTTTCAGGAAATAGAGTATAGTGGAGATAGAAAAAAGGTGAAGCTAGTAGAGCTAGTAGAGACTACAAGGAGCTTAAAGATGAAAGTGTATAGTTATGGAGATAATAATGAAAGAATAATAAGGGGAAAAGAGAGAAAAAATAAAATAAATAATTAATTTCTACAAATTCCAAATCAACTAGAAAGAGGAATGGAGAATAGACCAAGTTCAAGACATGAGAATGAATGTAGATCTCATGCAAGGAGGGATGACTTGTTGGAAATCTAATCCTTAACTATTATGGTAAATTTGTATTACTTGCTTGAGAGAGAATATAAAGAGTCTTAATCGAATATCAATGTTCTTTAGGAGTATAATATACATTCCAAGATAAATCCAATGGTGAAAATATAATTTGTTTATGTGTGATATTAATGACAAAAGTTATATCAAACTTATCTCTTGATTGTGTGCATTTCAATTGTGGTATCAGGACAAGCATATTCCTACCTTGATTTTTTTTTATACATATTTTTTGTAGCCCCTATTCTAAGTGTCCTCATCATTGGTATACGCATCCAAATGCCCATTCCCATTTCATATAGCCTCTGCTCAAAACCCTAATCTCATCTCTCAACATCAATGTTCACCAACTTCAGTTTCTACTTAAATATATCCTATGAGCTACTAGGCATGATTATGGAATTATTTTGATGAAATATAGAGATTTGGAAAAGAAAAATGGCTCCAAGAATAATTTTCATTTGATAGTATTATAACGGTTTTCTTCATCTAGCACTAAAATTAAAGTTCTTGAGACCTCCTTGGGGTATCTTCTAGTTAATTTATATTTTAAAACATGAATTAAAGTTTGTAGATTATTGAGTTTTTTGGAATAGTTTTCAAGTTTGATAAGACATAATTTTTACAGTGTGGAAAAACATGAGGTGGTGACTAGAATTACTTGCAATATTTGGAATTCCTTGTTGTAGATCCATAGTGAGCTTAGGGCCAAAAATCCATAAACTATTACATTTTCTGTTAAGGAACAAAGAAAATTTTGTTACTCCATGAGGTCATCAATGTTGTAATTGAGTAGTAGTTGTGGAATAAGTCCTCACCACTAACACTGTCGAATTTGAAGTAGTAGACTTTTGGGTTCATCCATTTTCTTGCGGTTTTATCTCATGGTCTTTGAAATCTAATATTTGTTACCTTCAATAAAGCTAGTTCATAAATCCTAATATAAATTGTAATGGTGCCCATAATCACTACATTGAGGAAAATATTATTTCTCATCCCCAATATTATAGAATAATATATCTCTATCTTGCACACCCATATACATGTTAGTTTCACCTACAAAGTTTTGTTGCGACCCTAATACATATCTATCTCACTCTATTTTTTCATTGGAATATCCATGCTGGGATTAATCAACTTTTCTGGCATAGATGTGGGAACAGGGATATGAGATGAGTAAAAGGGCTTGATAATTTCCCCTTAGACTCATTTGGACATTTATAACAACTATGTTTAATGATCCTATGCTCTTGAATTGTATAGCAAGATTATTCTCCATGTTGATGATTAGACCCCATAAGTGATTAGAATTGTTGTGGATATTTCTTGGAAAATATGAATTCCCCAACTTTGTGAGAAGAAATAAGCATTAGTAGGTTGATTTGAATATTATACCATGTAAAAGTTTGACAATTCCCCAACTTTGGAATATATGCAATGTTTATCTATTATCTTCGACTTTGGTTTCTTGTATAAAAGAGTTTAATTTATGTTTTCTAGTGCTCTTATATTGTGTGGATGGAAAGGGACTCCTAAAGAACAAGTAGTTGGACTTTCATGTATAGCTCTATGATCTTATACTTTGTGCATTATCTAATATTTCCTATTAAGTTGTGACTTTGTGGTATTTTGGTTGAAAATATAGCTTCTACCAGTATGCTACATTAAATTTTAGGGTGCAGATTTATGAAGGATGAACTCCTAGTGATACACAATTTATGGTTAAGTTTATCCATTAATATAATTAAATAATCCAAGTCCAATAGGATATGTTAGAATCCTATGCTATAGTAATCAAAATCAGATTTAGTCTTTCCATAATTTTGGTCAATTTGTAAAAGTGTTGCTATGACCTCATAGAGATCAAGTCCTTAGTTTTTGTGAATGGTGTGAGATTAAGTCATTCATGTATGTTTAGATTAGGATGTATTAAATTTTTTGAGTTTTCATCAAATCATCGATTTCATGAAAAGTCCAAGTTTAGTAATTCTAGGGTTAATGTGTCATCCAAGTCATGGATAAAGGTAATAGTGGGTTTTTTTTTATCATTGGAAAATGTTAGTGGTGTCTTCTCAGTTAGTTGCATGGTAGAATTAGGTAGTGCATCTATTGACGTTGTTGTACCTGCCAACATTCAGGGTATCTCCCCAGTATAAAGTCCCAAGTAGACCTCACATGGTTTGGTGTAGGAGTCTCATTCGGTCTGATGGCTTGCTTGCCATTATCTTAAAGATATGCCTTAGCTCTTTCTTGTAAGCATGTGAGAGTGGTATACTTAGTCTTCAACAGTGAGGTTCATGTGTGTGGTGAGTGCTTAGTGTAACTTATGTGTAAGTTCTTTCATCGCACCGGGAGACGATTACAGTGAGTCTCAAGTCGAAAGGGAATAGTCCCAACTCTATTAGAGACACACAACGAAGAAGGACATGCAAAAATTCTGGTAGAGTAGTCCACACGGATGTGACAGTCTTAAACGCAAAGTGAACAGATAGCACGTACAACACCTAGCATAGTAGTTCACACGAGTGCGACGGTCGTTATAACAAGTTTACAAGAATGAATCTGTCTAGTGTCTATCAGAGTAGTCCACGCAGGCGAGCCAATGTAAACTACTGATACAACACATTTCCAACAACATATGCACTAAAACAACTGAAATAGTTCAACTATCTTAGTATAGGTTAAAGCATCATGCATTACAAGTGTCGAAAGAATAGTCTTACAAATGAATACAATACATGTGTGAAAACGTGCTAGCCTGTTAACAAGATTCTCAATTAAGCAAAACTTCCAAGACACATCTGTACACCATACATCACTAACCCTGATATCGAGATGTTGAAGCCACTGCTCACTCCTCGAATAAAACACTATAGACTCTCAAGGCTATGTGGGAGGAGCCAAGGTGAAAAGTCATTTTCATGTACAAATGAGGGGTATATATGGCCAAGGGTGAAACTGCCCCTTGTGAATATTTGCCTTCCCTCATGATTGTTTGACTTACATGACTCTTTGACTTCATCTGTGGGACTCTTTGACTTCCACGTTACATTACATTGATTACACAGTTATGACCCAAAGTAGTGATGTGCTTGAGGTGACTCATGACACAACTCAACATGGCACTGCTGGTATGCACATGTTGGCAGTGTTGTTCGTGTCAAGTTGTTGTGCTACTGAGTGATGAGTTTGCCCGTGGTGTACCATAGCTTCACCTCTACATGGAAAAGTGAACAAATTCTTCAATTATCTTGGTGTTTGCTTGATGGTTCGTGCATGTCCATGTGTCCCCTTTTCTTGCTACTTGGTATGCTTCATGTGTTCTTCCAACCATGAGCAAGTCTTCTAGCATGCACTCCTTGTTCATCCCGTTCTCTGTCGTGCCATGTCTCATTCATGTAACTATTTTTGCAATCACTCATGATGCAATGACATTAAATGCAAAATTTCCCTAGTCTACCATGATGCATCATATTTTGTTTCCGGGTGCGGGTGACTGGGAGAGAAGACAAGGCTTTGAAACTACGTAGAGCACATTTCAAGCCAAGATGCGAGGCTTCAAATAACTGTTGGGAAAAACTGCACAGAAGTCACTGGGAGGTTGGGATAAGTAGTCTCGGTTAGTAGGTGACATTTATGAGATATTTCTTAGGTGGGAGGAAGAACTGCATAATTTTTATATGGAAGGCAATGCGAGCAGCAAGAGGCACTGGTAGTGAAAACTATGTAGATTTCCAAAGGAGGCCAATATTGGGTTGTAGGATCTTGCTAGCCAAAATTGCACAGATCTGGGAGGCAATCATGTGCAATTTTGGGGTTGAGTGGGGTTTCAGGTAGCAGGTGGATTGTCCATGCAAACTACGTAATTTTCAAGAGGAGTGGCAAGCAGGCCAGAAGGGAAGCTAACTAACAAAACTGTGCAATTTCTAGAGATGGTACAGTGACAGGAAACAAGTGCCTATCCCTCATGTCTGCGCAATTTATTCATTAAGTGCAGACAGGTAGGCTGACAACTTCTGTGCAATTTTTGGGACGATTACATCCTTAGGTCACTGTCCAAGTGAAATTCTTTGGTTAACTAGTGGGAGGCTTGATATATAGGCTTATAGGAAGATCAGAATGATTCTAGGATTGTGCAGTGCAGGCTATTAGGAGGGTAGCCTCAATCTCTACACAGTTCTGGGTAACAATGTTTGGTCACTAAGGGCTGAGAGTTCATAGTGTAGCTCAGTGGAGGTCTGACTAACAGAGGGTGGTTCAGTCGACAGATGTTTGGAAAAATGGCTTACTGTGTGAGAGAGTGAACTCATGTAAACATGACCTTATGAAAACACACTCAACATGACTCGATGACAAGATACCTCAAACAACCAAGACAACATGTCTCAATGTGACTGATTGCAGGGTTGTCTAATGATGAAAGAGACAAGTGCGACACCTCAGATAGACCTTCAGACGACTATGTTGACACTTCTACGATAGTGCTTACAACATCGTGTGTTAGTGTGATATATGTTTACATAGAGAATACAAATCATACACAAACCTTCAACATCACTAGAACAAGGTCACAAGCATGACATAGTGAGCAACATGCTGAAGACGAAAGTTGGTCAAACAAGCGAAAAAGAAGCAAGACATGTAGAGGAAACACATGAAATGACTTTTTGGTGTTTGTACACAAGCATGTTACTGAAGGCATGATGATATTAAAATGACAAGCACTCTTCAAAACTTAACTAAGAGATGTACTTCGGAAGGTTTTCTTTACTTACCATATATACCCTCAAGATGATCATGCATCCAACAAAGTTTGCATGCGGTCCTGACCTTTACCATCACTTAGTCCCTTAGTCCTTCTCCTCAACTCCTTTGGAGTGATCTTAGCATGTCACCTTTTCCTATAGTCACTGAGAGATAGATCAACACATCTTTAGCGTGCAATGACTACTACCAGGATGAGGCCTTAGGAGGTCCATCTGTGCAGTATCTTCATACAAGACTGATAGGACAACTTGGACAAGATTGCGTAGTTTTGAGGCACATGACACTGCTGCGAGACGAGGGTCTTAGGAGGACACTTCTATGCAATTTCTGCATGTAGGGCAGTTATGCTGCTCTACACATTTCTAGAGAGTTGTGCTAGTTGTCTAACTACTTTGCACATTTCTAGAGAACAGTGTTGGATGGGGTCTCTTCGCACTATGGGGTTTCAGAAGGAGGGAGGAAGCTTGATGGTTGCACAAGAAAAGTGCACAATTTCAGGAGGTTGAATGAGGCTAAGTTTCTTGGAAAATTGGCTAAGTGTGAGATCTGTGAAACATATGTAAACATTGATAAGACTTGAATGTGATTGCACATAAACACTTAGTGATGCAACCTAGACTATCCAGAATGTATAAAAATACTCTACTTGATTCAACAATCTTCATGACAAGAGTGTGTGAAGTGATTTTGAAACATGTCTATTTGATGATAGCAACTCATGCATGCATGCTTTCCCTTGAATAAAAACAACATTCCCTTTGCATGAAAAACAACAATCCATATGCCCAAAGATGACATAGGTTGCATAAAGATGAGAAAATGAACAACTCTTAAGATCAAGGATAGGAAGCTTGAGATCATCAACTTACTAACAAGTGACCAAGGATGATCGATCACAAGATCCAAGGTAGGCTCTAAAATTTGCATGTGAGCCAAAATTTTGGAGGGTGGTTGTAGTCGCTACAACATTGGCGACACAATGGTAGAACTCCAACTCTCTGTATGGACCTTGTTTTGTGAAAAGTGATTCTAACCCTTCTGGAAGTATTATTCGATTCTTTTACCATGATGCCTTCCACACTAGCCTGTGTGAAAGATCTAGTCCCTACCATTATCTTGATCAGTCAACACACATTCCAATCCAAGTCAACTTAGTTGTTTCGATTGGGGATGAGGGGTATATTTATGCACAAGTAATATAAATGTTAGAGTTTAAGTTTCATATATGGTGTTTCTTTGCTACCAGCAGGCCTGGACAGTACCCTAGTGTAGTTACTTATATCACCTCTCTGTGCAAGAATCCTTTCTCTTCTTTCGCCTTATTCAATCTTCATTTTTTCGATTTTTTTTTCATTTTTTTTTGAAGAATTGTGCATAAGTACTTATTTATTTCAGAAGTAGAATAGGGATCTTTACTTATTGAGAGCATAAGAGGTTGTTCCTTCAGAGAAGTATGTTATGTATATCTCTAGACTCTGACATACTTGTTAAGGTTTCCCCCCTCACCTTACTCTACTTGACTGAGCTAACAAGGATTAACCCAAAAGAATCGATTAGAGTAGGTGGTACTAGCTAACAGTGCAAGCATTGTGTTTTCACCAAGACTCAATTTGAACAAAACGTATTTTCCATCAACGCATCATCGACTAAAGATAAAAATCTCTTCATTAAGAGATAAGAAAACATATAATTAGATGTTGACAGCTATACAAGTCCCCTTAGATTTTCCTGGCTTGTCTCGATAGCCAAACACGATTTCATGTGAGGCTAACCTATGGGTACAAACAAGAAAAGAAAGAAAAATCCAAAAGTAGAACTAAAGAAAAAGAAAAACAAGTAAGAAAAGCAAGCAAGGAAAAAAAGAAAACATGCAAACTAGGAAGCAAAGCAAAGCAAGAAAGCAAACACTACTCCTACTCCTACACTAAACAGTGGATGGGCCTACTCATGTGAAGTAATATTTCCAATGTAGCCATAAGAAATATATACATGTAAACCAATGAACAAAAAATATTTAAGCTTGAAGACCAACACACTCTGAGTTTAAATGCGTATGCAGAAAATAAAAGAGTGAAAGTGTAAGACAAGCATTCTATGAACTTAAGATGGTGTTGTGACACACTGCGTGTAGATGATAAGCATGCGTACTATTTTGACCATGAAAAACATGCAAACATGAGAAAGAGAGACAAATTACGATTTTCAAGTGTGCTTGTTGTGTATGATTCCTCCAGTGCATAAGCGATGGGATCGTGTGATTTCGATGGAGGAAGTGAAATATGTGTGTTGGATTGATCTTCAGTGCATACATATGAGTGATGAGGAGCCTTGGGTGTTTCACAAATTTTCTTATCGGAAGTGGAACTAACCTCAGGATAGCGAGGTCTTGACATAACCATCAACTCAAGTTGAAGTGCCTCGACAGTTTGCGGGGTTTTCACTTCGTCAATTGATAGATCATTGGAGAGCAATGGCTTAGAAATATGAACAGTGAGTGAATCAACATCGTGATCAAAGGAAGAAGTACAGAGATCATGACAACCATGATCATAAAATTAGGGATGTTCACCAACATCCTCTTGATTTGATGAATCATGCAGAGTAAGATGTGTCCTCTCTGCAATGTAATGACAGACTGACATTCGATGTGTCGTGTGAATGAACAAAAGTAGAAACAACCGGAGACAAGTTTTCATGGGGAAAATCAAAAGTGGCAGAATCACAAGAGATGTCAGGATAGAGAGGATGAGGTGTAGATGGAAGGGAGTCATCTTTCATTGTGGGTTCTTCTTTAGATTCCTGCACACACTCATCATGAATGATAATGCAGGTTGGTTGCACAACACCAACTCTATTGACAACTTGATCCTCGTTCAAAACCAGTGTGGATTTTAGAATGGAAGAACACAAGGAAATACAATCCGAAGGATCAATAGAACATGAGGACGGAGGTTGAGGTAACAAGTCCACATGAAAACCAATAGGATTGCAGGCAAAATCTACATAGATATCAAGAGCAAGTGGGGTAGGAGGATGTGACAGTTCAACAGATCTACCCGCACCTTCTTCCACCTCGCATTGCGGAGCTAGAGATGTTTGATGAGAAGAGGATGGGAAATCGTGACAACGACCTTGTCCGTCTTATATTTGGCATCTCTAACACCAATGTATGCTAGGAGGGGTTCAAATGATTCTAAGAATTATAGATTTTTGGATATGTAAAGAAGATAGTTAAATATTCCATCGTGGAATTCCCAATCAATTTCATCTTCAAGAAATTAGTATGCAACATTACAAAACTGTGTGTGAAATTTCTCAATGGATTCATCAGGTATTTTCCATAATTTCATAATTTCTTTATTGAGTGCTTTAAGGTCAAAATGATTGAAAGCATGCTCTATCTTTGTGATCAGATGATGGAAAGAATGAATAGATTTTTCAGGAAGCGTGGAACACCAATGCAGTGGGCACCCTCGAAGTGTGTATGCAAACAATGTGTAGGTCATGTAATCTTCATAGATTTCATCCCTTTCATAGGAGCCTACAATGGAAACTACCAGTCTAAGAAACGTTTCTTGGTATCCACCATTGTATGTTTTACATGATGATTATTCTAGAGCTATATTTAGATTTCAAAGTCATTTCCACAAGACATACACTCCTGAAGTGAAATTTTGTGGTTATTCAAGATAAGTATGTGAAGATTCAAAATAGATTTTGAGGACTCAGCTTGTCATCTAGCCCTCCTTCTAGTACCAGAAATGTTGATAGTTTTGGAGCCACCAAAATTCAGGGGATCTCTCTAGTATAAAGTCCCAACTAGACCTTACACCATTTGGTGTAGGAGTCCTATCGAGTATGATGGCATGATTGTCATTATCTTAAATATATGCCTTAACTCTTGCTTGTTAGCACATGAGAGTGGTATACTTAGTCTTCAAATAGTGAGGTTCGTGTGCCTAGTGAGTGCTTAGTGTAACTTGTGTCTAATTTCTTTCACTGCAGAGGGAGAGGGTGAGAGTGAGTCTCAAGTCGAAAGGGAATAGTCCTAGCACTATTAGAGACACACAACACAACAAGACATGCATAACATCCGATGGAGTAGTCCACACGGATGTGGCAATCATGGATACAAAGTGAGCATATACCATGTACAACACCCAACAAAGTAGTCCACACGAGTGCAATGGTCATTATAACAAGTTTATAAGAATGAGTCCCTCTAGTGTCTGGCGGAGTAGTCCACATGGATGACACTATGTTAACAAATGATACAACACATTTCCAATAGCATATGCACTAAAACAACTGAAACAATTCAACTATATTACTACAGGTGAAAGAAACATGTATTAGAAGCATCCAAAGAATAGTCTTACAAACGAATACAATACATGTGTGAAAATGTGTTTTCTTGTTAACGGGCTTCTGAATTAAGTGAAAGTTCCAAGGCACATTCGTACAGCATACATCACTAACCCTGATAACGGGGAGTTGAAGCCACTACTCACTCCTCAAATAAAATAATACAAACTCTCAAGGCTATGTGGGAGGAGCCAATGTGAAAAGTCATTTGCATGTGCAAATGAGGGGTATATATAGTCAAGGATGAAACTGACCCTTGTGATTGTTTGACTTACATGACTCTTCAACTTACACGACTCTCTAACTTCATCCGTGGGTCTCTTGGACTTCCGAGTTACATTACATTGATTACACAATTATGAACCAAAGTAGTGATCTGGCTGAGGCGACTCATGCAACAACTCGATATGACACTGTTGGTATGCACATGATGGTTTTGTTGTTCGTGTCGAGTTGTTGTGCTGATGAGTGATGAGTGTGCCCATGGTGTACCATAGCTTCACCTCTGCATGGAAAAGTGAGAGGGGTGTTCAATGGTATTGGTTTTTTCTTGATGGTTCATGCATGTGCACGTCTCTCCTTCACTTGATACTTGGTATGCTTTGTGTATTTGTCCAACCATGAGAAAGTATTCTAGCATGTGCTTCTTATTCATCCCATTCATCAGCGTGCCATGTCTCATTCATGTACCTATTCCTGAAATCAATCATGATGAGACGACACCAAATCTAGAAATCCCATAGTCTACCATGATGCATCATCTTTCATTTTCATGTGCAGGTGACTGAGAGAGAGGACAAGTCACTAAAACTGTGTAGAGCACATTTCAAGTCAAGATGTGAGGCTTTGGAGCACTGTTGGGAAAAACTATGTAGAGGTTACTAGGAGGTTAGGATGAGCAGTCTGGGACAATAGGTGATGTTTTTTATATATTGCTCAGCTGGGAGGTAGAATTGAGAAATTTTTCCAGGAAAGGCAGTGCAGACAGCAGGAGGCACTAGTAGTGAAAAGTGCACAGATTTCTAGAGGAGGTCAGGATTGGGTCGCGATAGCTTGCTGGAAAGAACTGCGCAGATCTGGGAGGAAGTCATGCAAGACATGTATGTGTAATTATTCGGTTAAGCAGGGTGTCAGGTAGTAGGTGGATTGACCATGCAAAATATGAAATTTTCAAAAGGAGTGGCAAGTAGGCCGCCAAGGGGACTGGCTGACAAAACTATGCAATTTTCAAAGACAATGCAATGACAGGAAGCAGGTGCTTATACCTCATGTCTGAGAAATTTATTCAGTCATTGTAGGAAAGTTGGCTGGCAACTTTTGCACAAGTTTTGGGATGAGTTCAACCTTGGGTCACTGCCTAAGCCAAATTCTCTAGTTAACTAGTGGAAGGTTTGATAGATAGGCTTGCGGGAAGCAGAGACTAAGATGGCTTTGTGGGAAACTTCTACGTTGTTTTGGGTGAAATTTAACAAGGTTGATTCTAGGATTATGTAGTGCAAACTTCTTGGAGGGAAACCTCAAGGTCTGCACATTTTTGGGCGATAGTGCTTGGTCACTAAGGGTTGAGACTGCAGAGTGTAGCTCAATGGATATTCGGCTGATGGAGGGGGATCCGGTCGACAATTTTTTGGAAAAATGGCTAATTTTTTGAGTGAACTCATGTATACATGATCTTGTGAACACACATTCAACATGACTTGACCACAATACACCTCAAACCAACAAGAAAACATGTCTTAGTGTGACTGTGGTAAAAGTGATAAGTGCGACACTTCGAATAGACCTTCGAACGAATGCATCGACACTTGCACGAAAATTCTTACAACATCATGTGTGAGTGTGATAGATGTTTACATAGTGAACACAACTCATACACAAACCTTCAACATCCCCAGAACAAGGTTGCAAGCATGACATAGCGATCAAAATACTGAAGACAACAGTTGGTCAAACAAGAGAAAAGGAAGTAAGACATGTAGAGGAAACACATGAAATGACTTTTTGGTGTTTACACGCAAGCATGTTACTGAAGACATGATGATATGACAATGATAAGCAGTCTTACAAAATCAACTAAGTGATGTACTTAGAAAGATCTTCTTTACTTACCATACATACCCTCAACATGATCATGCATCCTATGAAGTTTTAATGTGGTCCTAACCTTTACCATCACTTAGTCCCTTGCTTCTTATCCTCAACTCCTCGGGAGTGATCTTAGAATGTCACCTTTTCTTGTAGTCACCAAGAGGTAGATCAACAAATCTTCAGTAGGCAGTGGCTTCTATCGGGGTGAGGCCCTGGGAGGCCCATCTATGTAGTTTCTGCATGCAAGGCTGCCAAGACAACTTGGAAAAAATTGCGAACTTTTGAGGCAAAGGGAACTACTTGGGGATGGGGATCCTGGGAGGACACCTCTATGCAATTTCTGTATGCAGGGAAACTGTGTTGGGAGGTATAAATTCTAGATTTACACTCACATTTAAATTGTCAATCCGGGGTTGTAAGTCTTATAGACGTAGACCAATATATGCTAGAATATGACCTTAGGGATTTGTAAGATCAAAATCCTAAAAATATGAAAAGGAAATCATTCAAGAAAATACATTCCAAAGTAAACACACTGTAACAAATAAAGAATGCAAAGCTTATGAAAAGACTATAGCTACACTGCAAATATGAGAGCATGAAACAAATTCAATTTCAAACTATTTTAAACTTTGTACTTAAAATTATACTTTCAAATGATGTTGAAAAGGAATCATAAGGTTATGGAAATATTCAATCCATAATTTAAATTACTGAGGGAGGATATCTTCAAGTTGTTGGACACTTTACTTATGTTAAAAACGTATTTAAACTAATCTTTCTATTTAAATAAATGTCATTGTCTTACAATTCCAAAATAAATTCGTAAGTTCCCAATAATATAAATAACGAATTAAATGAAAACCTTGCTGATCTCATATCATTATTATCCCCGTATAGAATCCCTACAACTCAAAGTATGTTTTGTTATAAAACAAATTGAACAGGGCAATAGTGAAAATGAGAAAAGAAGCACTTATTATCTCTACTCTATTTTTAGTCTAGTTATTGGAACATAAATAAGTTAATGATATCATTAAATTTACTAATCAAACCTATGCAATTAAATATAAAATATAAAGGACATAATGAAATGGCAGAAGAAAGTTTAAAGAACACCACACAATTCGGGAAATAACGCAGTCAAATGAATTACACAAGCATGTAATAAAATGTTGCGAAGTAAATCACACTAGAAGGAAATAAAATGTAATAGAATAAATCAATCCTAAGTAGTCTAGGTAATGAACTAGCTGATGGGCCCAAACAACCAACTCAATCTCACTGTAAAAAATTAAATCAACACACCATATCATAAATTCGAAATAGCCTGTAAATGTAAATTTAATGCGGAATCATATTACTACTAAAATCAAATCACAGGAATGAGAAACAATTAAATGCTAGGCTCCAATGGTCCCCTCCATGGATAATTCCACTGGGCTCAGACTCCTCTCATGGTGCAATTGAAATCTAGTCTCTACAAATAATGCAATGTACAAGTTTCCATAGCCTAGCGTTCTTCTGCAATCCCAAACCCTATACGATTTTTCTATCAGTACACAACTCTCCATTTTATAGTAGCAGAACTTCCCCTAGTTAACTAGATTGACTGTTACATGGTGTATAAATTTAGAATTAATACAAATTGGTTAAGATTACACAGATAATATTTATTTCAAATTGGGTTCGAATTGGTGTGAATCTATCTTCTGGAAGTAATTTAACATCATTGTTTTGTTGGTAGGTTCAATCATCTCCTATTCTAATGTGCACATTCCAAATATCGACGTTAGAAGAGGCAACATGAATCTCATCGATGTTGGGGTTGTCACCGGGATCGGCAGAGATGTTGTTGTATGGATCATAGTGGCTAGGGTGGTGACTCATCTGCATTTCCCTAGTAGAGGTGGAGATTTTGCTTGTCGAATGTCCAGAATTCGTAAGGGCACATCAAGAGGCCCATTACCTTCAGTCCCTCCTTACATTGCTCCTTCCTGGTGTACATATATTTTTCCACTCCATCTTCTTTAGATCCTTCATGTTTCTCCAGATTAAATCCTTTGCTCACATTTTGATGGAAACAAATCAACCCAATGGTCAGCGGTAATATCACGAGTGAGATTAGTGGTGGTAGAGTCAACAGCAAGAATAAAATCATGGTTGAAGTCAACAAAGCCCAAAATTGCTAATCCAAGGAGCCCCTTGAATTTTCAATAGATGGGGCAAAGAGAATGAGTCCATCATACAAGTACTAGTTGAAACTATGCAGTGCGAGCTTGGAATCATGTGCGAGCTTGAGGTTAGGTAGACTTTTTATGAAGGGTTTGAATTCATCATTACCCTTGGTGGGCAATGAAGGGCCTTCGGTCTTCGGATCTTCCTGTGGAGACAAGAAGCCAATCAACAAATTTAGAAGATAAATCCCCAACCCATCACCCTTCACATAATACACTCTTAGGAAGTAGAGGACAATCATTAGCAGTGTGGCGACCCATATGGGCACCCCCTCTTTCCATCTTAAGTATTCTAGAAGTAACGAATTTCCACTCGTTGCAATCCCAAAGCAAGCAAATGATGAAAGGAGTATCGCCAGAACACGCTCCACATGGAGAACCAAGTAGAACACATGCACAAAGAGGAGTACGAGTGCACTTTGAACTCAAACATATACCCAAATATATTGTTTTTCAACCATAGTCGATAATGTGAGTGATGCAAGCAGGCCCAATTGTATGAAACTGGTAAAGCAATATCAAGAGTAGTAGAACCCAATTTTCTAACCATAAAAATGACATTGCGTGAGCTTTGTTCAGTAATCTCTACACACAATCTCATCTTGAGACTTAGAAAAGGGTGCATAATGTAGTTCTCAATCTTTGTCATTGAATTCAAGCTACTGCCTCTATTCATGAGGTGAATACGTTCTCAAATGTGTTTTAGGAAGCATTCCTGCACTGCTGGTATGAAAACTACCAGGACATGAATTATTCATCTTCCACCAAGAAGGCATATTATTATTGACATTTACACAAAAAATTCTTCAAATTAATCAACAAGAAGAATTCATAATTTAATACCTATTTCCTTGTAATGCCTCTAACTATTAGCTTAATAAGATAATAATGATTAAAAACAATAGTCACAAGCATAGAATTATTTGAGAAAAATTGTAGAAATCTAGACAAAAAGGCAACTCAACATCCCCCCACGTTGATCTTCTTGCACATGCTTGTGCAAGACAAACCATTAAATGAGGAAACCATGAAAGAAGGCATGGGAAATGTTTAAAGATCAAACTATTCTTTCGATAAGAGTGTCAACAAAAATGTCAGCAAGTAAATATGAATATGCCTGGTATTTTAAAACACTCATTAGCCTGCAACATAACTATTATAATGCCCACTAAAACCATGTTACAACTCTTATCGAAAGTAGGAATGATAAAACAAGATTAGGTACAGAAAGTAGACATTATGGAGAAATATTATTGCACATAGATGTCTTATCTCAATGAATTTCCTATTTTGCTTCTACCAAGAGTCTTATGATAATGATCAAGTTTTTGCTGAAATGGTGCAATTTCAAGAAGACTACCATAAGATTCTGCACCTACTATAGCAATCTTGTACCTAGACTATGTAGCACGTATTTAGAGGCAACCACAATCAATATACATGGTTGTCAATCAACACCTTGTGAGTACTCACCACTGAGTAATTCATCACTCTAATTACCATGAAAATTAAAGTGAGTTATGATACGAAAAAAGGGAAAGTAATATGACATTTTACTGGACCAGTGAACAACCTCTTTATTGAACACTCTACATTTCATTGTCATCTTGATTCAAAACTAAATCTCTTCTTAATCAAGTATAAAGAATAACCTTCACTAAGGGTACCACATCATTGAAGATTCATGATTTTTGAAAAATTGAACTCAAAGCATCATGTCCAAATTGTCTTAAAGCCATTGTCCAAGAATTAAAATGATGAGTTTCAGGGAAAGCGAAGGACAACCAAGAAAATCATTGTATATAATCAACTTTAATACCACATACATGGCCCTGCTACCCGCAGGTGTCTATAACCTCAGTAGAGATGTCTTTTAACCCAATAAAATGCTTATGTCCCACTTACTAGATATAGATCCAAAGTTAGCTTATTTTAATTTTAGATGAAGGCCACTATCCTGGCTTGGTAACCAGCTGATGGTAGTGTCAGTCATAAGAAGTATCATGGATGAACAGGCCAGCTCCTGATGAGGCCTCTTGTCTTCTAGCTTTCTGGCTGAAAGCCATTACTCTGGCTTGGTGACTACAACAACAATGTCATGCATGTTAGGTCTCATGATCATGGTAGGTCGACTCATCACGATACATCCTATCCATTCCTAAATCTCCTGTAAAATCTTCTCATCATTAACCTTAAATGTTAATTTATAAGTGCGGAGATAGATCTAATCCTAAAGAGTACGAGATGGCATGAAGTTTTTTTAATGACCAATCATTATTTGCTAGTTCCTCTACCCTAAATACTTATTAAACATATCCCAGATAATGACGAAAAGATTCTTTAAGTTAATAATGCTAGTGTTCTGATGAACAACTCATTATGATCCTTTACAAGAGTGGTCCACCATAGGGGGTTCTTCAATAATACCTCTAAGGGAAAAAAATATATATATATCTCAAATGACAACTTATTAGAGTAGTTAATCCTAGTTACTTTTGCAAAATCATGAGGTACTAGAGTGAATTGTACTCAACAAGATTCGTCACAGATGTGTGTATTAACAACTAATATGGATCAAAAATAGTTTCAGTGGCTATACTTTAAAATTCAAAACCCTAATAACATTTTATAACAACATTATTAATTTATTCTTCTACCCTAAGTAGTGGCAGACTCCCTTTTAAGTATAGGAGTACTTCCAATGTATCCATGTGCGCAACAAGAGGATAATCCTACTCGTGTTCAAATTTGAAAAGTATATACAAGAAAATACTAGAAGATGGGGTACTAGCTGCACTAACTAATGTGATGCTACAAGTTTCCGAATGATAAAAGAGAAGTGGATACTGATTGTCATTTGGAACCAGGATTCTATGGGATCCATATACTCTTGGTTACTTGATTCATGGGCAACATCCAATGCAGCATGAAAATACTCCACATTTCCTTGTTTATCATTTAAAGTGTAGTATCCATGTGCGCAACAAGAAGATAATCCTACTCGTGTTCAAATTTGAAAAGTATATACAAGAAAATACTAGAAGATGAGGTACTAGCTACACCAACTAATGTGATGCTACAAGTTGTTGAATGATAAAGGAGGAGTGGATACTGATTGTCATTTGGAACCAGGATTCTATGGGATCCATATACTCTTAGTTACTTGATTCATGGGCAACATCCAATGCAGCGTGCAAATACTCCACATTTCCTTGTTTATCATTTAAAGTGCAGGCCAGATCATATAGATGTTCTTCTTCTAATGGCTTCTCCTCATCATGCATGATCCACAGCTTCTCGGTCTCCTTAGGAAGATCTTTAGAATCTTCATGAATCTCTCTTCTAGAGGAATAGAGCTTTCTATTATTGATGAAAAAGATATTTCTATGACAAAGTGACCCTAGCTTTTGCTAGAATTTGAGATAATTCTTGGAATACCATCACACTTCCTGACATTTTCTTTCTAGTTATAAAGTCTTCTTAGCACCAAACTTGAAATCTTCGTTTACTTAGAAAACCAAAATTTGTACTGACACAAACAAAAGTGGATGTGTGGCTCTTCATTCACGTCTTACCATTGCCTCCACCCTCTAGTTTCCCTGTGATGGTAAAAATAAATCAATGAATCTCAATTGCAGTAAAGAAAACAACCACACTTTGTAGTAAATAAAATCACTCATTTCTAGTAACAAAAACCTGGCATGCGAACTTTTTGACAGTCTCGTCTAGTATGCTTCAGCAAGCAAGGGGAATCTCATTAATCTAAAAATTCAATTCTGAAAAGAAAGCATAACAAATCATGAGGCATTATCCTACAATGCCACCCCAGGAAATGATGCCAAAATTTTGGGAGGTATAAATGATAGATTTACACCCACATTTAAATTATCAGTTCAGGGTTCTAAGACTTAGAGACATAGCAAAATATATGCTAGAATATGACCTCAGGGATTTGTAATATCAAAATCCAAAAAACAATTTGAAAAGGAAATCATTCAAGAAAATACATTCCAAAGTAAATACACTGCAACAAATAAAGAATGCAAAGCTTCTTAAAAGAGTACAACTATGCTACAAATATGAAAGCATGAAATAAATTCAATTTCAAACTATTTTAAAATCTGTACTTAAAATTCTTCTTTCAAATGATGCTGGAAAGGAATCATAAGTGTATGGCAATATTCAATCCAAAATTTAAATTATGAGTGAGGATAGCTTCAAGTTGTTGGACACTTATGTTAAAAATGTATTCAAACTAATCTTGCCATTTAAATAAATGTCATTGTCTTACAATTCCAAAATCAATTCATAAGTGCCCAATAATATGAATAATTTAAATGAAAAGCTTGTTCATCTCATACCATTATTATTCCCATCTTGAATCCCTACAACTCAAAATATGTTTCATTATAAAACAAACTGAACAGGGCAATAGTGACAATGAGAAAAGAAACACTTGTTATCTCTACTCTATTTCTAGTCTAGTTACTAGAACAGAAATAAATTAAGGATATCTTTAAATTTACTAATCAAACCTGTGCAACTAAATATAAAATATAAATGAAATCATGAAATGGAAAAACAAAGTTTAAAGCACACCACACAATTCGGGAAATAACGCAGTCAAATGAATTACACAAGCATGTAATAAAATGTAGCGAAGTAAATCACACTAGTAAAAAATGTAATAGAATAAATAAATCCTAAGTAGTCTAGGTAAAGAACAAGCTGATGGGCCCGAAAAACCAGCTCGATCTCACTATAAAAATTAAATCAACACACCATCTCAGAAATTTGAAATAGCCTGTAAATGTAAATTATATGTGAATCATATTACTACTGAAATCAAATTATAGAAATGTGAAACAATTAAATTTTGGGCTCCATTGGTCCCCTCCAGGGATTATTCCACTAGGCTTAGACTCCTCTCGTGGTGCAACTGGAATCTAGTATCTACAAATAATGCAATGTACAGGTTTCCATAGCCTAGCAATCTTCTCAAATCCCACACCCTGTATGATTTTTCTATTAGTACACAACTCTCCATTTTATAGCAACAACACTGCCCCTAATTAACAAGATTGATTGTTACATGGTGTATAAATTTATAATTAATACAAATTGGTTAAGATTACACCAAGAAGATTTATTTCAAATTGAGTTCGATTTGGTGCGAATGTGGATTCTAGAAGTAATCTTACTTCATCGTTTTGCTGGCAGGTACAATCATCTCTTGTTCTAATGTAGACATTTCAAATATGGACATTAGAAGAGACAATGTGAATCCCATTAGTGTTGGGGTTGTCACCGGGATCAGCGTAGATGTTGTCATATGGATCAGAGTGGCTAGGGTGGTGACTCATCTGCGTTTCCCAATAGAGGTGGAGATTTTTTCAATCGAATATCTAGAAGCCATAAGGGCACATCGGGAGGCTAGTTACCTTTAGTCTCTCCTTACATTTCTCCTTCACAACGTACATATATGCTTCCACTCCCTCTCCTTCGGATCCTCAATGTTTCTTCGTATTAAATCCTCTGCGCACTCCTTGATGGAAACAAATCAACCCCATGGCCAATGGTGATATCACAAATGAGATCATAGGTGGTAGTGTCAATAGCAACAATCAAATCATGGCTGGAGTCAATAAATTCAAAAATTGCAGACAAATCCAAGGAGCCCCGAGATTGTCAACAGAGGGGGCAAAGATAATGAGTCCATCATACAAGTACTGGCCGAATCTCTTGACTGCTATCCTGGGGTCATGTGTGAGCTTGAGGTTAGACAGAAGTCTGATGAAGGGTTTGAATTCATCATAACTCTTGGTGGGCAATGTGGGGCCTTCAGTCTCTGGATCTACCTGTGGGGACAAGAAGCCAATCAACAAATTTAGAAGATAAATCCCCAACCCATAACCCTTCACATAATACACTTTTAGGTAGAAGAGGAAGACCATGTACAATTTGGTGACCGATATGGGCACCCCCTATTTCCATCTTAAGTATTCCAGAAGTAAGAAATCCAAAGCCAACAAATGATGAAAGGAGTACTACCAGAACAGTCTCTAGATGGAGAACTAAGTAGAACACATGCACAAAGAGAAGTACAAGTGCACTTTGAAATTAAACATATACCCAAATATATTATTTGTCAACCATAGTTGATGATGTGAGTGATGCAAGGAGGCCCAATATGCATGCAACCGATAAAGAAATAGCAAGAGCATCAAAACCCAATTTTCCAACCATAAAAATGACATTGTGTGGGTGTTTTTCAACAATCTCTACACAAAATCTCATCTTGAGACTCAACAAAAGGTGCAGAATATAGTTCTCAATATTTTTCATTGAACTCAAGTTTTTTCTTCTATTCATGAGATGAATCCGTACTCAAATGTGTTTTAGGAAGCATTCCTGCACTGTTGGTATGAAAACTGATAGTACATGACTTATTCATCTACCTCCAAGAAGGCATATTATTATTGACATTTACACAAAATATTATTCAAATTAATCAACAAGAAGAATTCATAATTTAATAGCTATTGCCTTTGAATGCCTTTAACTATCAGCTTAATAATATAATAATGATTAAAAGCACTAGTCAAAAGCATAGAATTATTTGATAAAAATCGTAAAAATCTAAACAAAAAGGCAGCTCAACAAGCCAGACTTCTCTGAGCATTTCTGGAGAGCAATGTCGGTTGTCTAACTCCTCTGCGCATTTCTGGAGAGTAGTGTTGGTTGGGATCTCTGTGCAATGTGGGGTTTTAGTAGGCAAGGGAGGAATCTTGATGGTTGCAGAAGAAAAGTGCACAATTTCGGGAGGCTGAATGAGGCTAAGTTGCTTTGGAAATTGGCTAAGTGTGAGTTTAGTGAAACATATGTAAACATCAATAAGACTCTACTGTGATCACACACGAACACATAGTCATGCAACATAGACCATCCAGAATGTATAAAATATACTTTTCTTGATGCAAAAATCTTCATGACAAGACTGTGTGAAGTGAGTGTGGAACATGTCTATGTGATGATAGTCACTCATGTGCACATGCTTTCCCTTGAAGCAAAACAACATTCCCTTTTCATGATAAACACCAATCCCTATGCCCAAAGATGACACATGCTACATAATGACGAGAACATGACAAATCTTAAGATAAAGGAGGGGAAGCTTGAGATCATCAACTTACCAACAAGTGACCAAGGATGATTGATCATAGTATCCAAGGTAGGCTCTGAAATTTCCATGTGAGACTATTTGTTTAGATTTGTTGTAACCACTACAACAACATCATATACTTGTCACCATTTTTAAGTACCAAAGGTGTAAGGATGTTGTTACGCTTCTCCCTTGTGTTGTGCTTAGACATTTTTAAATGTGAAAAGTCATCATTACACTTAAAGAAAGTTCTAGGTCACATGGATTATTACAAAGACATGTTCTGGATTTCAAAAATCCATCAAATTCTTTATTCATCCTCCTAAGATTCCATGGATATCAAATGAGAGCTTGTTGTGTTTATACTGCAAGAGATTTCTTGTGTTCTTGCTGAAAAGGTGGTGGTTTAAAGAACAGAGAGAAAATAAGGGGTTTGAAAGTCCTGAAGAGGTTGATGAAGATCCAAACATCATCTAAAATATATTTGTCTTAATTAAAGTTGAAGGAAATTCTCATTTTCACAAATGACAAATTCAATGCATTTCTATTGCGTTTTTTTCTAAGGAAGTGTGTTGTTGCATTTTTTACTATTTTAATAGTCAACTTAAAGATTATTTTCTGACCTATTGGAGATGAATTGTGAAAAAAAATAAATCTAAATAACAAAAACCTCCTTTTGTTTCTTCAGTGGTGTCATATATTGGAAGACTTGAATGAATCTTTACAACCTATGTTTTAGATTTTGTCATTTCCTGTTTTAGTCATGATCTATGGGTGCAGTTCTGAGGAGCTGGAGAATAATTTTCAAAAAGTGAGGGAGTTTTCTCTAAATGAAAATTTCATATATAAAACCCTACTTCATTTTAGTAATGACTACCATTATTCAAGATATATTATCTAATATTTGACCCATATTTTACAGAAATTTGATCCCTATTTCCTAGCAGGTAGTTCTAAATCTTAGTGTAACTCACTCTATCTTTGGGGAAATTGTTGAACTCAAACTACTTAGCTTGGGAAAGAGTTTTTCCTTTATATTTTGTAAATTTATATGAGAATTTGGTTAATGTTTGATAGAAAAAAATATTGTGCATTGTATAGTTCCATTTGAAAATTTTAGTGAATGATGAAGGTCAAAGTCTACTTATTCAGGGATTCTTGTGCCAATAATTTATGGTGATGTTTATCTCTTGTCTTTGTTATTTCTTATCTTATGTTATATTCATGCTTAAATGTTATGTCTCCATTGTTTAGTTAAACAAATCATTTCAAAATTCACTTTTAGGTGCTCTATTATATGTAACTAAACACTTAAATGATTTCCCTCCACGACAATATCTAAAATTCAACCTCAACTAGACGCTTTAGATATTATCAATTTCAATATTCCTCTACTCACCTCTCTACATTGAAATTTTACAAAAACACCATAAAGGATTCATTACCTTACCCCTGTCTAAGGATTTTTCATTTTCCCATCATAGCACTGAAAATCATTAGATTAATTTGAATCCATGGCCAATGGATTTTCCCTCTCCCTTGCCATCAAAATATTCAAATTACTCTACCTTAATCTATAGAACTACCTTAAGATCTAGAATATTTCATAAGAGAGAACCCTCTCTCAGTTTGGAAGGGCTAGCTTCCAACCCTAAATATTGGTTTGTGGTTACCTTTGGGATCCTCTCCTTAGTCTAGAGGAATTACGAAGCACTAACAAGATCCATCGTAGCCTAGAGATTAATTCATATTAAGTAATTTATTCTTTCATTATTTCTTTGTCCTCAAGAATGTGAAACCTTATATGGTAGCTACAATGTAATGTTGTATCTGAAGAAAGTGTTGAAGAGACATTAGTGGTGAACTTGGGAAATCATAACACTAATTGAGTAGTGTGGATCCCTTCAAGTCCTTTCAGAACTACCTTTCAACACTACCTAAATTTCAGTTTATAAACTTTGAACACCAATTGGCATTTTCTCTAATTTAAGGGGGCCTATAACTTGTTAACTGCCTTACACATTTTTCAATTAGAATGGCATGAATTCATGAATTATTAGAGTTACTGAATACTCTATCAATATATACTATCGAAAATACAATAACAATTGACAAGGAAACTCTCATTGATATTCTAACTCCTTTATAAAATTACTAGGAAAAAGTGAATCTGTCTACCCTGACTCGTAGCTCCAATGACATGAACTACAAAAATAGAATCAACATTATACACTAATCTTTGTTTAGAATAATTTTCTATTTTATTTTGATAAAGATTCCTATCAACAGTGGACATGTGGTCATATCACTAGTGCTACTTCACAAGTAGATTCAAACGTGGCTGAATTTTTGATATACAAGTTTCACTTTCCAATCCCATTATCAAACCTTCGTAATAATTCATAAACAACAATCATAGAACTAGTTCTAAATATGAAAAAGGAAGTGGCATGTCACAATCCAAACAAATCCAAACCAATCGAGTTCTAAAGAACTAGGTTCCTTTAAGAAAAATTATGTTCACCTACTCCTAAGTAAGGAAAATTTCTTAAATTATAATAGTTTCATCAATTTTTCCACATGGAGGATTAATGTTTTGAACTTCATCCTTGTGAGCATTATGGAAATCATATTCATCATTTTGAAAAAAATATTCTAGATGTAATAAACCTACAAGAGTAAATACTCATTATGGGGAAATCCCTTCATGGAAATGGTTCTAAATAATCAAGAAGATATATTGGTCATACTATGTAATTCATTCTCAAGTATTTACTATTAGAAACAATGGAAACCATGACACTACTTGGGGGGGTGTGAATTCGTAGTGTGGCCAAATTATACAATTCTTCACAAATTTCACTTTTTAAGCACTTTAACGATTATTCATGGAATCATAAACATCAACCACATGAGAAAAATATAGAAAAGACATCAATATTCCTTTTATTACAAGTCTTCAACTTGATTACATCATTTCCCCACAAGCTACTACTTGTAGGTTTATCAGCTACTACTAAAAGGAACCTCTATCCTTGCTTGTTTATTAGCTACCATTGAAAGGGATTTTTTCCCTTGCTCATTTACCAGTACCCACTGGAAGGGACTCTTACGTTGCTCATTTATCAGTCCTTTCTGAAAGGGACTAATTCGCCTGAACATTTAATATCACTCACTAGAAGGAGCTACTACCCTGATCTGCAAGCTACCAATTATTGGTCTTGTTGACCCATCTTTCATCCATTTTCATACTAGAACCAAGAGACCTATTACCTCATAAACCAATAATTTTTTTCTCACTCCATCTACTCACCAAAGACATGATACACACCTTCAACAATCTCTAGTTGCTGAATAAATCACCTTCAACAATTTTTGCTTGCTGATAAAAACACCATCATTTTTAGCACTTTCTCATTGTTGAACAAATAAGCATGCACCAGCGACACTAACCCCAACCACCAAAACACTTCATTTCATTTTTAAAAACACCTTTTAGACACCAAGGTTTCTCTTTGATTCACCTTTGATGCATACTCATACTATTATGCATCATGTTGCACCAACAGATCTCATCCATGAACTCTGCTCTGCAACCACTCGCCACATTGTTCAATTTTTTTATTCGAGTTTTACTTTTAAAGAATTCTAGACTGATATTTTTGAATTGATCTTTAGTTATAATATTGTCAAATATTTTGTATTAATTAATATTTTTTTCCTTTTCCCTAGTAATTTTAGTCCTTTGTTTACTCGCCAAGTTTTTTATTCTATTATTGTTGTGCAAAACTCACACTTTTAGTTTTCTATTGTTTTCCTTCTTACATTTTCACTTTGGATTTTTACATAACTTAGTAGTGCACCTACTATTTTTATTTGTAATTAATTTTTCTTAACTGCCAAATTTCGCTGCCAAAACTGATAGTTCCATTTTTTTCCTTTAAGCACCTTTTCTTGGCCCCCTTACCTATTTTTCCACCATAGAATTGATCTTCACAACCACAAATTAATGCTTTGGGTGCTAAACCCTTTTGAGACCTATGTGGGCCAATTTCCTTTGTTAAAAACTCTTATGTCATTGGTCCCGCTTCTACACGAAGCGACCACACCCAACACTAAGGCCGAAGCTCCCAATCTTTTTGATTTTTTATTAATTGCAATTCTTAACAAGTTACAAGATCATGGAATCTAGAGATGGCCCCACACTCTATTTCCACTGCCCCCTTGATCGTTTTTCAATGCAAAACAATCCAAGGGATAGGTCTAGACACTCAGCTTACACCTCTTGGAGTCTCCACAGCTCTTTATATCTTTGTGCCCTTGATTTCTTCCTATTGAATAAGGCCATGTGTAGGCACTTAGCCCATAGCTCCCTTCCTCCTGTCAAATTCATTTATGTGCACTGAAATAAGCCATCAGGGTCTAATCTCTGGGTTCATGTGTCTGTGGGGACTCCCTCATGTTTCTATAACTAGTTTTCGTTGTGCCATCATGGCCCAGTGCCTGTTTCCCAATGTCTTTCACTAAGATCATATAACAATCCAACTGGGGTAAAGCATACAACATGATATTTCTCGTGGGTCCTCCCGGTGCCTTTTTTAATTCGTTGCCACTACTATTAGTGCCAACCTATCAAATTCCAACGTATCCCAGCTCCCACTTTCCAATAATATCTATTGTGATCTATTTTAAATCCTTCGGGCTCATCCTGCTAAGATGACATCACCATAATGTCACTCTTGCCATGTGTCAACCTGTGAATGGTGACTTGTGTCACCCAGAAAATGGCTACTTGGGTGCCCAAAAACATTGATTCCACCTTCCACATGTCCTCCTCTTATTGGCTAAGGTTGATGGAACTATCATTTTTTGTTTGGGCCAATCATGAGCTCCTACCTATCCTCTTAGGGGAGAGATAAAATATGCTTCTAGGCCTTATTTTATGATCATTTCCTTTGTTGCCTAATTTTTTTGAAAACCACTGTGTTCAAATCTTTTGTCCTCCACACCTCTCCTAAGTGGATTGTGGTTTTTGGATTATTTTCGCCAGGGTGGATCTCTGACATTGATCTACACGATCAACTATGCAGGAAACCGCTCCCTATGACCAAAAATATCTCATCTAAACGGTTGTCTCTAGTGCCATCAGGAAGTTACCACATAGCCCGACACTTTCCTTCCTGATGCTTAGTTGTGTGTGCCTTTTCCACTCTTATGGGATTCACTCTTTGAGCTTCCTCTGCCTTGCCAACCTATACTGTGGGCTCCACTACTCACTCGCCATTGGATAACACTTAGCTTTTGTGTCCTATCAACTACCACCTAGTCCCTTAGACTTGGGCATCGAAATAATTACACTAGGGTGTATCCATTGGGGTAAGCCCACTGAGTGAGATTTTCCTGCATTCCAATGAGACTTCTTTGTGTTGTTGCATTTTGTCTCCAAGTCAGCCTGAATATTTGCGTAGAGGCTCCACCACCATCTTCGTTGAGTTTGGAATTTCTACCAACTTTGGTTAGGTACCAAAACTTATCCAACCTCTATTAACTCTATAATAATTTGACTTGGGGTCACCAACTTTGACTCGCTCTAACTTTCATACCAGGAGACCATTTTCAAACTTTTGCATACCACTGGAAATTTTTTCTAATCTCTTTCCATCTATGTGGATTCCACCTACTTCTAAGATGATATGCAGCTCCAAAACTGGCTCCAAAATCTCTGCACCATTCTCATCCACGATGATCCTCTTATGAATGATCCTTTTCCATTCTTTTTTTTTTCTTTTGCCATTAATGACAACACCATTTACAATGCTTTCCAATTTCCATTCTTGCCTTTGCCAACTTTATTACCTTTTCCTTTGCCACTAATTATTTCCATGCTTCGCTTTTCCACCTTTGTTACTTTTTCCTTTGCCACTAATGATTTCCATGCTTGGCTTTTCCAACATTAATTGCCATTGCCTTTCACTTTACCAACAATGTTTTTCTTTGGCATCAATTTCCTTTGCTTTTCTCTATGCTACCTCTATTATTGCCTTTCCAATCAATCTTTACCTTAGCCACCGATGACAACATATTTACCAATACACTTACTTTTCCATTTCCTTTACCTTTTCCTTTTCCTTTGCATTTTCTTTTCCATTATCACCTTTCCTTTTCCTTTGCCATCAATGACAACATATATCCAACAATCCCCCCCCCCCTCGCCTTTGGTATTGATGGAAACATCAAGATCAAACAACACATAATTAACAATGATCAATGCTTTTCTTTGATACTTATCCTTGTGCTTTTCCAATGACCATTTACCATCTTGTGTTTCATTATAAATACTTCTCCCCCTTTGACAATTGTGACAAAGATACTAACATGTTTCCCTTGTAACCAATCTCCCTTTCTCTTTTCATCATGTAGACCTGTCAACTTCTTCTTCTTATCTTTAAAACCTCAAGTACCTATGATATGATTAGAGAAACTTCCTTTCTATCCTATGAATAATATTAAGTTCAAGGGAAAGGAATATTTAATCTTAATCTCTACCTCAAGAAGGTAAGAGGGATCTCTTGCTAAAATAACACATGATTGTGCAATTGAATCATGAGAAAATGATTCTCGTTAGTTTAAGTCTCAAATAGAATTACATTCATAAGAATTCCTACTTAGACACATACACCTAACCTCTAGAAACAATAAAAATTGTTGCTATGCATGACACCATCACTTGGCAAAAAATTATAACACTTTGATAAAGGTAGAGGAATTCTCACCAATGCATGCCTAGACCAACAACTCAGCCTGTGCTTCATCAGGAAGACTTGTAATGACAACAAACTCACCATGAACAATAGTCATATAAACCAATATTTACCTATCAACATTAATCAACATGAACACCATACTCTGATTGTAAATACCAATTGACAATACATTTGATACCATGCGATACCAATTACCAATTGGAACAACATCGTGACAACCAATCCATTTTGATTAATCACATATGAAACATACACAATTAGCGTTTGCAGTACATAATTGTATTAATTAATGATACCAATTGTCAATTCATAATCTCATACTCAAATCTCAACTTGAGTATACTCCTCTTGTGGCCATGTTCTCTCTTTGCATTAGAAATTCGTAAGCAATACATGCTAGAAAAGTGTGTAAACATATCATTACCAACTACACATACTCATACTACCAATTGATTTGACAACAACATTCTATCAACCAGACTATTCTTACATGAAATATTCATACTTCCCTTTATCCTTCAGATGCATTCCTTGGCATGTTCCTTTATGCTCCTTGCATATGAATTTTCTAGCTTCCTTTAATCTAGCCTCTTCTATTCTATGAAGAGGATCAAGAGATCTAGTCCCCTCGAGTAGATTATATTCCTTTTTATTCCACACATGCATATGATAAATTTTCTCAACACCATGAGTTGGTTTCTTGCATTGATTTGCTTAACTTGGGGGATTTATACCCAATCATATTTACCATTGTTGCTCTTATTTCTCACCATATTTCTTTGGAGATATTTCATGACTAATGCTACTTATTTTAATTGATTGGAGACTCTTCCTATAAGAGAGATCAACCACTGGAATTTTAGACTCTGAATCTTCTTCTTCAAGAACATTTATGTGCTACCTCCTATTGACGGTGTTGGACTTGCCAACATTCATGGGATCACCCCGGTATGAAGTCCCAACTAGACCTCACAACGTTTTGTGTGGGAGTCCAATTTGGTATGATGGCTCGGTTTCCATTGCCTTAAGGATTTGCCTCAACTCTTGCTTGTCAGCATAGGAGAGTGGTCTTCTTTTCCTTCGAGAAGTGAGGTTCGCATGCCTGGTGTGTGCTAGTGTACTCATGTTAATGGTTCTTTCACTATAAAGGGAGAGATGGTGAAAGTGATTCCCAAGTTGGATGGGATGAAGTCCCAACTCGACTAGGAACACACAATACAACAGGACATGCATAGCTTCTGGAGGAGAATTCCACACAGATGCGGTGGTCACAACATACAAGTTAAGTTAACATGTACAACACTCAACAGATTAGTTCGAACGAATGCATCGGTTGTTACAACACGCTTCATGTGAAAGGTATCTCTAATGTTTGAGAGTGTATTCTACATGGGCGAGACAATGTTAACAACATATACAACACATTTGCATTAATAGATTATGCATTACAACAAGTGAAATAGTTCAGATGTAGAACATAGGTTAAAGAAACATGCATTACAAGTGTTATAGATTAGTCTTACAACAAATACAATACATGTGTGAAAATGTGATGGTTTGTTAGCAGGATTTCGAGTTAACTGAAAGTTCCAAGACACATCGTTACACCATACATCACTAACCTCAAGTATGGGGCATTGGAGCCACTACTTACTCCTCAAAGAAAATATTACAGACTCTCTTGGCTATGTGGGAGGAGCTGAGGTCAAAAGTTCTTTGCATGTACAGATGAGGTGTTCGACTACCCTCATGATCGTTTGACTTCCATGACTTTTTGACTTACATTACTCTTTGTTCAACAAGTCGGTGCCTTAGAATTCCACGTTACATCACATTGATTGAAAACATATCCCATAGTAGAGATGTGGGCAACATGACTCTTGACATGACTCAACATGACAATGCCGATACATTCATGCTATTGCTGAAGTGCATGTCGAGCTTTAGTCCTACTGTGAGATGGGTGCCTTCATTGTGTATCATAGCTTCACCTCCACATGGCGAAATGTGTGGAGTCTTCGATGGTCCTTGGTTCACTTGATGAAGCTTTGGGATGTTGTTCCTTTCTTTCATGCTAGAATGCTTGACAGACTCATCTGTTCGCGAAGGTGCAGGTTCATCATGTTTGTCCATTTTGCATGCATCATTCATTCATCCATTGGTGAACCTATCCTTCTGAATTTTCTCCCTTCGTTCATCCCATTCATCATCTTGCCATGTTTTTTGGTGTACCTGTACCTGCAGTCATGCATGATGATATGACATCAAATCCAAAAACTCCTAGTCTACCATAACACATGATCATTTCAATGCAGGTGACTATGAGAGGTAGCAAGGTTGTGAAGAGGAATGATGGCTCTGCACACTACTGATTAAAATTATGCAAGAGTCACTGAGTGATCGAGATAAGCGATTTGAGTCGACAGTGACTATCTATGATGTTTGGCTCGGCTAGGAGGAAACATTGCCAAAATTTTGGGAAGGACAGTCTAGGCTACAGGAAGGCAAGGTAGGTAGGATCAACACAATTTACGGAATGGGCGAGAAGTAGGGGCTAGAAGGCCAAAATTGTGCAATTTCCTGGAGGAACAGGCCGAGCTGTGAGGAGAGTTAGCAATCAGGGATTGCGTAGTTTTTGGGAGGAACTTCCTAGGGGACTGGTAGCCAAAACTGCGAAATTCTCAAAAGGAATTGATAGTTGGCTACGAGGGTCACTCACAGCCAAAAATACACAATTCCTAGAGGGGAATGGTAGTTAACTGCTCAATCACTGGCAACAGAAACTGTGTAGTTCATGGTGGGAACTAGTAGTCTATTGCTAGGAGCTGCTAGTGGGGAAATTGCACTGAAGTTGGGAAGCTGGCCTGCTGATGATCGCTACGCAATTTATGAGCTGGGTGGACTGCTCGATGATAGAAGGCCTACTCATCAAAACTGTGCAATTTCTTGGATGAGTAGTCAGTTGACGATCTGGATGACTGACTAGGAAAACTGTGCAATTTTCTGAAGGAGATAGGGATGGGCACTTGGTGTCTGTCTGGCCTGTCTGGACAATTTCCTTAGTCAGTCGAGTGAGTGAGGTTGGTGGCTTTGTCTAATTTTTGAAGGGAGTCAGTCCCAAGGTGAATTTTAGGTCCAACTATCCAGGTGGTTAGCATGGAAGCTGATTTGATTGCTTATGGGCAGCCAACTTGAAAATACCAGCTTAATGCTTCTAAGTTGTTCTAGTTGACAGTTGATCGAGTCAAAAGTGGGGTGATGGTCCAAGTGTCAGAGGGGAGTCTAGTCGTTAGAACTTCCAAAAAATGGACTAAGTGTGAATGATCAAAATATTTATAGGTGATCATACGAACACACACTCACATGACCCGATGATGAAACAACCCAAACCATCCACACACATGTTCAACATGATTGACTGAGAGTGCGAGTGATAAGCATGAAACTCGTGATTAATCATTCATTGATGAATATGACACTTGCATGGAAATGAATGTGACTTTTTGTGTGAGTGTGATAGATGCTTTGATAGCAAACACAACAAGCACATACGAAGTGAAGACTTTGAGCACAACTAGAACATGGTCGCAAGCATAGCTTAGACACCAGCATGCAGAAATGTTAATGAAATGAATGAGAAAGGTGGATGCGAATCCTCACACAAGTTCACAGAGTGAACCTAAGTGTGTGCAGTCATCAAGTGAAACTCTCAAGGCAGGCTCTAAAATTGGTGCACGCTAAAATTTTGGAGGGTGGTTGTAGCCACTACAACACTTGGTGACACACTAGTAGAACTTTAGCTTCTCTATTTCGATTCATTGTTAGAACAGGACCTTGGTATTTCAGGGAGTATTCAATTTTTGTGAGGGTTACTTTAGCTTCCCCACTTTCCCTATGGACATACATGGTTCACCTTTTTCCAACTCATTCAAACACAATTAAAATTTCATCTTAGATCTCTATGTTTCGAATCCGGGAAGGGTTGTTTAGCTCACGAGTTGAATATTATCAGAGTATAATTTTTCATCTCTGGTGTAGCTCCACTGCCAACAGGCCTAGAAAATACCTCGTTAGAGTCACACAGGAACACACATTGCTCCACTGCCAGCAAGCCTGGTTAGTACCCTGATGGAGTTGCATGCTTCACCTCTCTACACAGGAATCCTTTCTCTTCTTTCGCCTTTGTATTTTTCAAGAGGATTGTGCATATGTTGTTATAAAACCAGCTCACAAAAAGATAGAAAATATAGATGAACACCTTAGAAATAATCCTCTTCGAGGGGGAAGCCTCCTATACATTACACAAATGAATAATTCTTTCATGATACAAATGAAAATACCTCCTTTCTATGTATAGGAGTCTAAGGGGTCATAATATAATCAGAGCTGACATAATAATAATAATTTAAGGGAACAATAATAACAATAGTGGGCTTCTATTGGGCACAATAGTAACAATATGGGGACTACATGGGTACAACAATATAATAAGGGGAATGTACTAACAACAATAAGGGGTTACACTAGTAGTATAGGGGCCTAACATGCCCCTCTCCTTCAAAAAGTATTGTCCTCAATGCTTGAGTAGTTCTTGATGCTTTTGTATAAAATTCTTGTCCTCTGATGTGGAATCTTCAGCGGGTAAGTTCTTCCACTTGATGAGATACTCTGAAATTGATCGATTTCATAGCTATCGGGTTCTTGCTTCTATGACTGCTCGAGGTTCCAATATGAATTCTCTTTCCTCTTCAAGTTCTGGCAATATTGTTTGAATTGGGATCTTGTGCAACTTTTGAATGAGTGGCCATACTTCTTCATCCTTCTTCCATTCATCCCTTGCTTCATTTATCCAATTTGGTTGGATAATAGAAATAGCACAAAACAATGCTTCCACATCCT